>WAAD01001024.1:59821-239037 GCA_013389945.1 Fregata magnificens
TTTTTTATTTAACTGATTTGACATCTGTCTGTTAGTCAAATGTATATGTTTTTTAGGTTAGTAAGAAGACTTTACGGCTGGGTTAGCCTTTTTCATAGAAAATGACTGTTTTTCTTAGATATTGAACCCAGGGAAGGAGTCTGTTATTTTTCTTTTCTCTAAAGTTATAGGTAGCAAATGCTTTTTCTACTGGGCATCAATAATAGCTGGTTTCACTACTGCTTACTCAACGGAGTCCCATTTTGTGGGGAGTATTGGTGTTTCTGGAGTCTGAATGGCAAAGAGCGAGGTCTTAGTCCCTGTGTATTTGCACAACACTGAATTTCCAAGGGCGTTTCTTTTTGTCAGTGCTGTTTGCTTGTTCTTTTCAAATGAACAAGAATGGAAGTATTAGCGAATGAAATCCAGCACAGAATTCACCAACAACCACTCGACAGCATGAGGCAGAGGAGCAGTAAGGAAGTTTCCTCCCAAGCATGCCAGGGGGATCAGCTGAAGGATGACAGGCTTTCAATATTCTGCCTGAGTGTCAAGTCTGCAAATGGGATTACAAACCAGTGACAACTGTGATGGCTGGTATTATGTGGACACCTGTTCACCCAATGCTGGACGCAGGCTGGCCTCCACATAGGATGTTGAACAGTCACCAGATGGCAATGGCTTTCAGTTACTATGCATTTTTTTTCTGGATTTGATCCAGCAATTGAGACAAGATGCTCTTTGCTAGGAAAACAGCACTAGAAGGGCCATGCAGCTCTCGAAGGGGTTCAAATAAAAAGGTTTGTTAATGAACCACAAAACTTCCTCTGTGGCAGGACTTTAGATTATTGTCACTGAAGTTTAACCAAGTGCCAGGGTCTAAAGTAGCCACTTAACAACAAACGGTTCTGCCATCCAGGCAGTAATGAGAGCTGCTGCATAACACAGAAAATTATGTCAGTAAAGGTAGGACCAAAACATTGCTAATGCCTGAACAACTTACGATGGGTCAGTAGGTCTGTTTCTGGTTGAAAGTCTCACCTTGGATATGAAAGTATGCTGCGGGGGGACACCCCGTGTGTTGTGGAGCATGTCTCGTCCATTCTTTTGGTTAAGTTGGGTAAGAGCATATGTCATCCTGTTACTGCTACTTTTGTTGGTGTGTTTTACAAGTTGTGTCTTTCGAGTCTAATGGGAATTATTTTTCTTGCTGGAAGCCTGTGTTTATTTCACTGGACACAATTTGGACCCTGATGGGGGGTCCACCCAGGCAGGGAGGGTGGAGACCAGTTTGAGTATGGAAAAAAAAAGATTCTGTTGACTTTCTTCTTCCAATAAGTAGTAGTCTGTCTGTATGGTCTCCTGCTGGACACTGAGCTGGTCAGTGTTCAGGAAATCCCAGGGTCCAAACCTGCAAACTAAGTGGGGAGGGTGGAGACGGGAGGGAGCCCCTCAAGTGGCTAGACTTAACAGAGCTCCTCTAAAGTCACTGGAGCATGCCCTTTGCTGGCATAAATGGCTCTCGCTTCATCAGCATCATACGCCGTTATCCTCAGAGATGTAAATCAGCATAGCTCCCTCTGGCCCTGAAAGTGTTTCAGATCACTGTGAAATCCGGAATGCTTTTTAAATGGTGAAGAGGCAGTGATTTATAATAGCCAAAACATACTCCCACTGATGTCTGTGCTGCCCATAAATCTCTGCTTCTTAGGTACAGCGGTAACGCTCCTGTTACGTCTCTCTGTTCTTTAAATTGTTCAATTTGGCACTCAGTTCACAATAATTCTCTTGAACACGTTACTGTTTCTTGTGATGCTGTAAATCCTCTTTTAATTTTGGCCATTTATTGCCCTCTCAGTCCCATTTCAGGTTTTCTTTCAGATTTCTCATGGTTTGATCATAGATTTGCTGCTGCGATGTCTCTGTTTCTTGGCGTCATGTGATTAGCACATTAAGTTGGATATCTGTCGTGATTCGCTTCCAAACGGTCCTAAGGATTTGTTATACCGGGAAACTTTTTATATTCCTTCTTTCAAACATTTTACAAGCTTTTTTCTATTTATTTTATGGACTTTTTTTCCTTAATTACTGCATTTTTTCTTCATTTGGACTTACTGGCATGTAGATGACATCTTAAACTCTTACATCGCGTCATCTGCTTGATGCAGAAGGTTCTCAGGACCAGTCAAGCTTGATAAGAAAATGTTGGGCTGTTGGAATGTCACACACAAGATCCACACTGCAGTTGTACTTATCCTTTATATATCAGTGTTTTATCCCTGTTCTAGAGAAAGGGTTAACAGCTGTGCTTGTGTGGCTAAAGAGAGTTACAGGCCTGGCTGCTAATTATCTTCTCTGGAAGGTCAGTCTTTACAAGAATCAGGTTATTAAAATGAGAACTGTCTCTCTCGTCTCTCTCTCTCTCTCTCTCTCTCTCTCTCCCCCCCCCTCGTTTTTTTTCCCCCTAGAAAAAAATTGCACAGGGCATGAAAAATCTGGTATATTGTTTGAAGTAGAGGAATAGTTTTTGAATTATAGGTAACAAATATTCTGTGAATTTCTCTTTGGCATTTATGAACAGAAGTTTTTACTCATATAGCTAAAATGGATATATAAAAGTGTTATCTGGATAGCTGTTCCTCTTGCTTTGTTGTATATCTGCTGGAAAGTGAAGTCCTCCCCTCTTCATACCTGGGACAGTTTTCAGCTAGTGATATATACACAAGGTCTTTGAGCCCATCGCTAGTTCCTGCGTCCCTAGTGCATGTGGATTTCCTGTTTGTGCCTCTGTGTTATCTCCATTTGATGGTAAATGGTGGAGAGGAAGTTTTCTTCTTCGGTGACTATGATATTGTTAGGTAGTGGGGGGCAGGGTGATTAAAGTTCCGGTTTTTGGTTTTTTTTTTTTTTTTTTGTAGTATAGAATATGGCTGTTCCTGCATACTTTGCCATCTATCAGTTGTTTAAATTTTCCAGTTTCAATTACTGCTCAGTAATGTTAGACTAGTGAAATGTGTAATTGTAAATGCTGTTTGGGTGCCCTTGTCAATTCTTGCCTTTCCAAACTTAAAAGGTTGACTATTGAATTGTTGTAGTTGTCACTCGAATCACATTTTGGGCTTGCAGGAAGACACCATGTTTGTTTCCTTACAAGACTTAAATTTTTTAGCTGTTGTTTGCAGGTGTCATTTTGCTCCATATGAAGTCGATTTCAGGGGCACATCCTTTCATCTGCATGCTGCCACTGTGGGTGTCAGAATCCCAGGCAGGGCTGCCTGGGGTACCTGCATCTGTGGCCAGATCTTCCCCCTCGGTTTCTCAGCAGGGGGTAGGACCCTGGCAGTGACGTCCAACCTCAGGTGGGCAAAACTGTCTTTCAGGTAGTAGACGACGTCACAGTTGTCTAGCGCCCTGATTTATTGTTTTGGTTCCCCTGCAGTACTTAGGCTGTTTCGCATCCTGACTTTTATTATCTGAGGAATATTATCAGGAACAGATAATTTCCCTCAGTCATGGAGACAGATTTTAATTCATGCTTTCTTGAGTTTGAGACTGGGTTATTTGATTCTATCTGCTTCCACTCTTTAACTCTTGTAAGCAAAATCTAAAAGCTGCAGGAAAGCTGATGCCAAAAATCAGCTTTTCAGAACAAGGGGAGTCTTTAGCGTTCTCTGTTCAATGGTGTGTCAGTTGTAAACTCTTCATACTGATTTATAAAGCTTTGCATGGCCTTCGACTGTCTGATGAAACTGTCTTGATAACCACCTACTGTTGCCTTCCTTCCTGACTGTCTGTGGGACTGGATTTCACTCTGTCAGTCACAGAGCATTTCGCTGTTATTCTTCTGCCTTGTGAAATTCTCCTCTCATGATAAGAGCCATCATTCCACTGAGGCTTTGAAAAAGAAGTCTGGGTTTTGGTGGAACCACTTGACACCAGCAGCGAGATTCTCAGCTGGCGTTCTGTTACCAGCGATGCGAGTGACATAAGGAAGCAGTTTTACCAAATGGTTCACGATTGCTTGTAAATGTATTTTTATGATAATTTTGTAAGACCTTTTTTTTTTTTTCTTTAAAAAAAAAAACCAACCCCAAACCCAGAGGTAATTAATGATGTAATCAGAATAAGTTTAAGGCCAGGAGTGGACTAGTTGAGCTTTTCATTATCACACTGCTATTTACACATTGTTGTCTGATTTAGCAGAGTTATGCCAGCTGCCTCAGTTCTTATCTGCAGGAGAAAAGGGAGCCTCCCTCTAGATCCTCTGCCCTAGATGTGCCGTAAATGTGCTGTGAGAGTTGGTCGAACAGTAAAATGCTTTGGACTGTATAGGGTCTGGTGATCCACGCTGTGAAAGAAGGGTGTGACCCCACTGAAGTGTCTAAAGTTGCTCTGATAAAATGAGGCAGAGGAAAGGCCCCCCCATGAAGAAGTAAGAAAGTCCATTACAAAAGCAAAAAGCGAGAGCGCAGTGGTTTAGTGCCTGGTCATGTTTACTGAGAAGTCCTCAGTGATAGCATATAGGGTGTGCCAGTTAGCAAGATCACATCGTGATGTTTTGCTTACCGGCTGGCTGGCTGTCAGCAAAACACCATCATTCTGTGTGTTGGCTTAATTGCTGTCATGAAAACCAGTATGGACATTTTAAAAGCAGCCTGTTGCTTAAAGATAATCTATATAAAATCTAGGTAAACCTCAGTTTTAGAAGCAATGGGGGAATTCCTTTGGCTGCTAGGAATTCCAGATTATTTACGCCAAGAAATCCTTTACGTAAACCTTTCTGTTTAGTTTACAAAAACCAATTATGTTAAAATGAGTGGCGTGGAAAGGTGGGAGCTTAGAGCTAACCTCCATGTTCACCACAGACAGAAGGATTGTATTGGCAATGTGGTACGGGCATGAACAGGGCTAGGGACTGGGCGAAGAATGATACCCCCACCCCCCAAAAAAACCCTCCCAAAATACAACCCATGCTGAATCACGTGCAAAGAGAGCGAGGACGTGTACTTCGGTTGTTGCTTTATTGTGGTGTCCTGTTGGCCTGGGCTGTTCCTCCATGGCTGCTCAGGAAGGACAGAAGATAGCTGGGTTTTGAGAGAGAAATCCAGGCCATTTCTAAAATGTTACTGTCCTGTAGGCTTTTTCTTGTTCTCAGCATACGTTTCTGCTTTTCCTTCAGTGCGTTGGAAGGAGCAAGTTTGTTTATGAAAATCTTGTCTGTAAAGAAAAACCCTTCTGTCTAGTGTGCTTAGTTTTTATCAACTAAACAGAAACTAGACAAAAGGAAGGGTTTTTTTCTTCTAAAGAAGTATATATTGTTTTTGTTAAGGAAAATCCCCTATTCTCCCTTACAAATTGAGAATCTTTAACTCCAAAGAGAAGAGTATTGATTTGTCTCCTACAGTGAAATTGCTGAAGCATATAGGAAATGTGATGNAAGATGGGCTGATAGCAGACACAGTTCTTCCTCAGGTCGTGCCAATTCAGAGCTGGGCATGCAACTCAATCCTTATAGCGTGAGCTTTTATACTGTGTATGAGTAACGTGGAAATTGTGGGGACAGCCCTGAGCCTGTGCAGACGCCGTGGGATACAGTCAGTATCTCTGCAGCTTCCTTTGCTGGTGGGCGAGAAAGCGCCTGCTGCACCCCTGCTTGGAGCCGTGCTGGCTATGTTAGCACCATCCCAAGGTCTGGCAGATGGGCTGTGCCTCTCTATGGGGCTCAGTGCCTCTCTGAGCGCAGCTGCATCGGTTCGGAGAGGGGACAAAATCTGCAGGTTGTTCAGCCAGACAGTTGCGGTGCGTTCAGGGGTGTTGGAATACAGGAAGGATTGGGGTCATGCTGCTCGCGATAGGTACCAAACAAATGAAACCACTCCTCACGGCGCGAGCAAGATGGATGAACGCGATAGTCCGGTCCTTCTGGCATTGCTTCGCCTGTGAGCACAAGGCTCTGTGCTGGGAAAAGCAACTTGAGGGGTAAAACAGAAGATGCCTCAGTATGCGGTGATTCACCCTGATATACTAGGCCACGTGCTTTTTATTTTGAAAATTGGAGCACTGCCACTGTCAGGGGATGAGGAGGGGGCTCAGTGAGAGAGAATGACCCACTACCTTTCAAATACATTTGGTACCGTAATTCCTGCAAGCGCTGTGCAGCAGGCTGCCTTGAGAGGTGCTACGTCTTGCAAGGCAGGATTACTGCTGATGCCTTCAGCAGAACCGAGTCCTTGCCTTCCACAGGGTCGTTGCTGTTGGCTCCCAGCTCCCAGCTCCCGGGGCCTCAGTGCTCCGTGTGAGGTGGGCACTGGGTCTCTGACAGAAGCGGTTACTTCCAACTCGTTGCTGCCGCAAAGAGATGGGAGATGAGGAAAAGGTCTCAGACGTACTGACAGGCAGAGGGTCCTGGTGCTGCAGAGCTCGGAGCCCCAGTATCACAGCTCTGGTTTTCTTCTCCACTTAAAGCAGTATGTGCAGACAGATGAAAATAGGATGTTGGAAGCCTAAATGTATTGTTGGGTCTGGGCTTTCATCTCGGCTAACTGCATTGATATTGCGAACAGATTTCATATTCATGAGATGATAACAATGACCGTGACTTCATTTAAAGTTATGAATGTATCCCATTAGGAATCCTCGAAGCCATCTAATACCTGTTTACGTTTTCAGTCAGTTCTTTAAGTACTAAAAGATGACCGTGAATTCAAATGCCTCAAGTAACCTCCCTGCCAAAAAGTGTCAAAAGGCACCTTCCAGAAAGTCCGTCTAACTCCCAGATAGACTTTTTGCAGTCCTAAAATCCCTGCTCCTTTCCCTGGAGCTCGGTGGATTTGCCCTCGGTGCCGCACATCTGTGCATTCCCAGAGCAGTTCTGCAGAGGGCAAGCCAGGGAAACCCCTGGGGAAATCACCGGCTACCATGGTGGCTGGCGAGACGATGGCAGGCTGCAGCCCGAGTTGTAGGGGATGTTGCAGAACTGAGGCCCCGGGAGAGTTTGAGGAAACAGGGTATGCCTCTTGGTGTCCCTGGAATGCAGGTGATTGCACCCGTGTGATGGCAGACCAACAGAACACAAATTTTAGATGTACAGAGCACCTTCTGGTTAATATCCAAACTACCTGCAATGTGTTGTGGATTTTCCTGTATTTCATCTGTGTCCAGGGTTAGCATTAATGTGACTTACTTCTACATTATGCCTTTCATATTACTGGTGAAGCAGATCAGTATTTCTTTTCTTCAAATTATAAAATCTGAACAATTAAGCAGTTTTCAGTAAGGGAGCATTCACATTCCCACTGGCTTTGCTAGGAGTTTGGCTGAGGCACTAGAAAGGTGACCGCGCCAGGGCCTCACTTCTGTTAAGCTCTTTTTGTCATAAAGAGCTGTGAAAAGAAGGATTGATCTAATGTAAGCAAATGCATAAATTTTAGGAACAACAGGAAGCAAAGTGAGAGGATCACTGATGTTTGCATCTTCAGGACAAATGTTCATGCCTCTTCCTATAGCGCCTTTAATTTATTTGTGTATATTAGCAATGATTCGAAAACTAATAAAGGTTAAAAACCATCATTAGTGGAAGAGTAAGATGCAGTGAAAAAGCAAAAGAATGGCAGGAGTGAAGAAAACCCTACTATAAAGCAGAAGTAGCGAGCGAAAATATATCTGAATTGAAAGAAGAGGTGAAGAGATTTTTAAAGGAAAAACAAAGCCAAAACAAAACCAAGCAACAAAAAAACCAAGCAGCTGGTGAATCCGACTGGAAATGCTTTAAAGCCTAAGGAGGTAACTGAAGCAGCCGTGGGTGAGAGCCCAGGTGACCCAGCAGGTCGGCCAGGTCCCCGCTCGCCCTGGTGCGGGAGCAGGGTGAAGCCGGCAGAGCCAAGCCTGGCAGAGCCCCGCTGGCTGGCGTCCGCCCTTGACTCTGCTTTTCTGCCAGACTGACAGAAGCGAAACTGTGAATTGTGGTTGCAGAGGTTGTTCTGTGCAGGAACGGGTTATGCAGCAAGGTAGGCAGCTTCCTCCCACGCAGCTTTGTTTTGTAACTCAGACCATCGCAGAGGAGAGGAGCGGGGCGGGAAGGCCCCCGTGCCTGCTGGGCGCTGAGCCGGCGCCTTGGCTGCCGAAGGAGGCCCCACCTCGGGGACGACTTCTCCCTTTTTTAGCCAGGGCATCCTGAAAATCAACCGTTTTGCTGCTCACTCACATTTATGGGAGGTGCAGGAAGGAAAACGGGCGTTTCCCAGGTCCCGCCGCCTTCGCGGCTCTGCGGTGTGGGGAGTGGCAGCCATGCCCCCCGTTGAGGGGTCTCCTCCGGGGTGCCCAAGCAGGCTGTGCTCCCCGGCGCTGGTACTTGCCCCCGGAGGTACCGCGTCTGCCCCACGCCTGGTCATCATCTAGGTGGAGGTTTGGGGCGACATCTTGCAGGTCGCATTCATAGGCACTCATTTTCATTGGATACCAGCTCTAATACCTTATTTTTTTTTCCATCTCTTGAAACTAGATGACAGCAAACTTCAGTTTTGGCACTGCATTGTGTAGCCGTGATTCCAGCCTGTTGCTTGGATTCTTTTTCATCTCTGAGGCTTTTTACGATGCTCCTTGGTCCTGCTCAGGCAGGTAAACCTCTCAGTCTTCCTTTCCCCCCCCCGCCCCCTTTTTTTTTTTTTTTTTTTTTTTTTCTTTTCACCAGACTGCTTCTCATAGCACCAGTGGGCTACTCTCGATAGCCAACTTGTTCCACCTCTGCCCAGTTCCCGTAAGCTGTAGGTTTTCTTGGCAAGGTGAAGTCCTGTTATGGAGGAAATAATAGGAGAACTAGGCCTGCAACCCATGTTGTAGTTCTGTTCCTTGAAAAATATAGGTTCCTCTTTAACAATTACATATACATTTTGGATATATTGAATCTAAGGAAGTACCGTTTCCTTTCCTCTATTACACATCCATTGTATTGTTGAATATAAGGAAAACATAATAGAATTGTCACACAAAAGAGGTGAAAAGGATAAAACAACACACTTGGTTGCTTTTAAGCCCCCCATTCTAAATAGCAAGAGGATCCTGGTTGGTTTTCTTGACCTCATCTGTTTAGAGCTGTGAAGAACTGAAGTAGTTGTTCAGCTACTTCAGTAGGCTTTGGCAGTTTGCAGAGTGGGTTTGATTCGAAAGGTTAGGTGTTCAAAGTTGGAAAGACGAGCAGTGATACGCTCCACACGTAGAGGAAGTTACATTCAGTTTTAAAATTTAAAGTTGAACAGAAAAGTAGAGCAGATGGGAAAAAGAATAGGGTCAGTGACATTGGCTCCACAATTAATTAATTTGGGGATGGGGCAGGGAGGAGGGGGACATGCCTTACATATAAGAAAATGATGCTTTCCCTGGTGTGCGCTCAGAGCTCTTCCATAGCAGCGGTGGGAAGGAAAATATCTGATGCCAGTCGCATGGGAGGGTTGCCAGCTGTATGTTCCCTGTGGAATGATCTGCATGAAATCTCTTATGTCAGTCTGAATAGCAGCATGAAATAATCTCTCTACTCGGTAATCTCTCAACACAAGTCTCTTGCGTTTCACAAAGGAACTCAGATCTGTGAAATATGTATTTCTCCTGTCTACACCTTCCTCTGCCATTTCTTTCCCTTATCAGTGAGAAACTGTTGTTTAGAAGTAGCTGGAATACAAACTTATGCTTCTGGAGGTTGAATAACACTACAGAGAGCATCTTAGTAAAGTTCGTTAAGTTTTGATTTTTTTTTTTTTTTTCTTTTTTGCCTTAACAGACAGTGGGAGAAACGGTGGATGAACGTAAACAACTCATTTGTCCTTTCAGTGTAACCTTAGCTCTGGCTTCGTTCCTTTCTCATCTTTTTTCTTCTAACACATCGCATTTTATATCCTTACTGTTTCAGGCACAGAAGACACTCTTTAGGACTTGCATTAAATACAGGCTTTATGGAGGGTTGTCTGTTGTTGTTGTTGTGAGTAGGCTCTAATTAAGCTCCTATATTAAAAAATGCAATACGCTGAACACTCAAGCTGCTTTCTGTGGGTGGGAGCCGGTGGGATGCAGAGCACCGGCACCTGTTGCTGCCATCCCTGGAGGTGCACAGCACTTCTCTAGAGGGGACCCTCTGCATGCAGCAGCGGAGTACATCGTCTACACCATTCTTTCTCCTCCTCTCTCCCACAGGCGCGCACACACACGTAGCTAGATAGTTTTGCTGTCTGCCGCTTCTGCTTTCTGTTGCTAAGTGAACAGCTCTAGCTCACACACAGAGCGGAGCCAATAGCATCCTGACCTCGAAGGCTGGTAAAAGCTGAAGAAAGGGAATCCAACGGTGCTGTCTTTTCTTTGCTCTCCTCCCACCCCCCTTTCACGGGGAAGTGGGGAGGGGAGAGGCAGAACACAGGGTGGTGGAGATAATTCATAATAGCCATTCATGTTCAGGAGATAAACGCAGTAATACCTGGGGAAAGAAAGAGACTGTGATGCTCCTCTGTATTTTTACGCACACACAGACACAAATGTTTTTCCTTGTGCTGTGAGCTCCAAGCTGTGATTAGGAAATGAGTTAACACCGTGAAGGTATTTTGCTGTGGTCTTCATAGCTGTTAATCTTCTACTAATCACTGATACTGGAATATATTGTGAGGCTCATCTTTCCCTCAACCAGAAAAACACTGAGTGGGGCTTCAGCCTTCCCCTCGCTAATTATGACACGTTTATCACCTTACAACTATTGTTTCCCTGCCCGCCTTCATGAGTATTTGGGGAGGGGGAGGTTGCTCAGCACACTGCAGGCACTTGTGTGATCGTTGCAGTCCCAACAAGCAAACAGCCACACGGTCGGTAGCTATAGGAATTGGCCATCTTGTAGTCATATTTTGTAAAAAGAAATAGATTATGGCTCACTTCTCACAAATAGAGCACAGGATTTTTGTGATTCAAGTGAGAAGCTAAAGCATGTGCTCGGTAGCTTAATGTTCAGTGCTAACCTACTTGTGAAGTCTTCTTGTAGGTAATTTTTCTTGTATTTGAAGTTCTCCCTGTTTAAATATGTTTGCATCTTGATCGAAGTTTTCTAGGCACAGCAAAGAAGTGAGTAAATTTTATCTGTAAACCATCAGTGCCAGTGACAAAGTGCTAGTGTAAAGTACTTGTGTTTGCCCTATGGCTGGCTTGAGTCCGCTGTTGTATGTGGGGCATATAGCACGTGCCTTGCCTCTAAGCAGCAATGTGGATGATTGCCGTTAATTCTGGATCTGGAAGGAAAAGACAGGACCTTCTTGTTAAGCGTAAATGAGAGGAGAATGTTCAGCAATTATTGTTTGGGTGCCACAGCCACCAAGTTTCCCCAGCTGCAAATCTCAAGACAAATGGTGGGTAGATAATCGGTATCTGCAGAGGGACAGTGGTTGGGTGGGGTGAATCGCCCCTCCGAACTGGTGGTTGGACCTGATGAGCAGAGTAAGCCTGTGAAACTCAAATATACCATTAAAGAAATGAGATTTTTAACAAAGATTGTACCCATAAATGACAATTGATCCACTTAAGCCACATCACGATCGTTAACAGACGGTTTATTGATGTCTCTGAGCAGTAGCAGTGAAGGGTTTCCTGATAATCTAAAAGGATCAGCATAGATGTCTCTTTCTTCAGCTATCACCAGAAGACGGTGAGCAAACAGTGAAGTCCGCAATATATCACAGCGCATAATGTAACCTACAGGTTGTAGCTAATTTAATAAAACATGTAGATTGGACTGAAGGGGAGGGTTGAGCTTTCCCCATGGTGCTGGAGTGGCTCTGCTTCAGCATCTCTGCCTGCAGTGGGAAACTGAAGGCAGGGTGGTGCTTGGTGAGGATGACAATGTCAAGGCAAGGATTTGGGGGCAAAGACCGTTCTCCTGTCCGCTACAGGAGAGAAGCGTGAAATTTGGATGAATCCATGTGATGCAATAGTTTTAATATAAGGTCAGCAGTGCTTCACTGGGCGTTCCTTTAAACGAAAGGTTGCTCTGCTTACAGTTCGGTACCGTGTGAATCACTCATGTCTTTTGCCTTGACATGTCACAGCTGCTGCTGTGCCACTGAGCAGGGACATGACACTGGCCCCTTCAAGCCAACAGAAACCGTCTGTTAGTAAGTAGCTGGCAAATTTGTTTAGTGCTTTGCAGAACTAATACCATGCTTGCCTCTTTAACCCTGCTGACTACTGTAAAAGAGTGATAAAACTTTGAAGAGCTTGCCGCAGTCAATAATTTTGCATTATACAATGAAATATAATGTTACAGCTGTCACTTACCTTTAATTAACAGATGACACATTGTCAATCCACAATTGTCAATCCAATTTTAATTTCCAGTTTTCAACAACTCCCTTTGCAATATTACCAGATTAACTGCCCTTACATAAAAAAATAATTTACATAAAAGCGCGGAAGCGTACTTGATAAAAAATAGTTCCGATCCACAGGTTTCAAGAAAACAAACAAAACAACTCGGGGTAAATTCTCATTTGTGTCTCTGCTCAGAGACTCCGCTCTCAGAAGTGTCTTTTTTCCCTGCATGCAAAGCCTCAGCAAATAGTGAAGGGCGTAACAGGTACCTGAGACTATAGCCAAGGCTGGGGGAGCCTTGTTCGATGGAGGGGGCCTCTTTCCCCCATGTGGCTTGGCAGCAATGCCACCGGGGCTGAGCTCTTCTGGGGCTGGGCTACCTGCAGCCGTGTCCCTCCTCTGGCTGCTCCTGCCTGTTGCTTGCTGCCTCTGCAGGGTCGGTCCTGGGTGAGCTGGTGCAGAGCAGGCACCTGGCACCTATCGCCCTTCTGGGTGAAACTCGGTCGCTGTCCTGCCCTGAACGCCTTCACTGTTCCCCTGCCCCAGAACGACCATTGCTGTACACGTAGGGCTCGCGCAGGAAAGTCCGTGCGCTTCTGAAAGGTTATTTTTGCTTGTTTTAGGGCATTGAGATCTCCGTATAATGCTGCATGAGAGTATTTCTTACTACTTTTGGCTTTTTCACTCACCAAAGGTGTGACTTTGCATGATAGGCCTGTTATGTTTTACTGCCTTTGTAAAATTCCCATGAAGACTGGGGTGTTTTTCCCCGCCTTTTGCAGATTTATTTTAATCCTCTTGTACAAAATTCACTGTGTGCAAACCCATTTGTCTATCATCTCAGCTGTCGTGTTGTATGGTGTTCCCAATGTGCCCATCACCGTGGTATCTAAGCGCTTTTTAATACATTCCATCTGAAATTTGCCGTGTGTTTCAGGCTTAACAAAGCTTCAATAAGAGGAAGGAGTAAGGAAGAAATAACAGTTTGGAAGAGTAGTTAGAGAAGCAAAATAGGTTCAGATCATCCTAGTGGTTACATGACTCCTTCCTTCTCCGCAGAGGATTTATACAAATGAAATTTTGGTACGCAAACTTAGGTCACCTTTTGTCAGTTCAATTTAACCTCTGAACCTAGAGCTTATTGATTGCCCTGTCACTTCCCATAACCGCACCATTTGCTAATCCCTTCTGCCTTTCCCCTCTTTTTCTGCCCCAACACAGCTCCCTCGGGCTTTGTTTGTGTTAGGCAAGTCTGCAGTGTAAATAAATTGATGTATCAATAGCTGCCCCATTGTAGACTTCTCTTACAAGCACCCTTCTGGCACAATAGGAAACTCAACTTGTTTGAGTTGGCTTGGCAATTAACTCCAGTTAGGCTAATCTGGAATACAGCCTTGCAGTCTGCCAATTTGAAGATTTTCACTGGTGTAACTAAATCAATTCAGGTGCCGGTATTGTTTTTTCTTTTGTAGCGCAGATAAGCTGTTGCGCAATCCAGCAATAGAGAGACGCGGGGTTTGAAACTGAGCATCAGATCGTTCGGTCTGTCAGCTCAGGGTGCGGGCATTCGGCAGTGCCCTCCCGGTGTTTTAAAGACAACTCACAGGTCAGCGGTGCCCGTGGCTGGCGGTACGGTTCTGGGTGCGGTGGTCCTCGAATCCCCTCCTCGCTGGTGCCACAGTCCAGCTGAGGGTACGCGGTTCCCCTTGCTTTATGGTTGATATGAAGGACTTTGAGATCAGAGCACATTTGAATATACCTTTGCGTGTGTGCACATGCGTTTGCTGGGAAAGTACTCTCTGTCCCAAAAATCTTTCTGGGAAAAACAAATATTGACTTCCCTTTGCCTTGCATGTTGCACAGGTGGTTGTTTCTGACCTGCCAGGTTGGAAGTTAAGCCGCTTTCTATAGAGCCAGAAGAATATATTTAAGGTGAAAGTGGAGAAACAGGCTGACTTAGTTTTGCCCTCCTGGTGTTCAAATCCACACTGCATAAAGAGGAATCTATCGTTCCGTAACTGCTGCTCCCGATTACTCGAATTTATGCAATTCCTCTTGTCTGGAGGACTCCAAATGCTTTAAAAACTATTCTTGGTGCAGGAGAGTTAATTTCAAGACACAAAATAAGTGTATGTATTAGAATGTAATATAAAATCATCTGTGGCTCTTAAAATATTTAACAGCATAAAGTGGATCATTCCTCCCCGATTTTACACAACTGTGTAGAATTCCTGTAGTGTCATACGCTCTCTATTAATCATACAGATAGAACTGTCATCTTTGTAGGCTCTGCTGGAATTGCTAAGGTGCCCTCTGCAGAAGATACTGTGGCTAATGTTCTCATTACCAACTAATTGGCTAAAGAGACTTCTCTCACATTGCATTTAGTCTGATTGATAGTTTTCTATCACCTGATGGGTGGAATGGACAGCCAAACCAATTATCACAGCAAAGAGTGCTCTGTACCCGAAGAGTTCAGGCAGAGACAAAAGACCCTTATAAGATTATGTCTAGTCGGTGCCAGCTGAGATTTTGTTAAACTATTAAATGGTTTTGGGTTTGGTGGTGGGGTGGGTTCTTTTGGTGGTTTGTGGGTTGTTTTTTTTTTTTTTTTTGGTGNTAAAAGCACAATTCCGAACACCTTGAAACTCTTGTAAGTCAGGCAACCCCTGTACTGATTTTGGGTTGTGGTGTTAGTGCTTTGACCTTAAGTGAGTGTGGAGGGTTAAAAACAAATGGAGGCATCATGAGGTGTTAACAGACAGTATTCTGGAGAGATTTATACTTGAATGAGCCTTGCGATTCATAAGTGCTGGGGTATGTGCTATTTAGATAGTAACCCTTAGACACGGGCATTATTTAAATTCTTTTTGTGCCTATTTTCCTTTCATGTAGCTCTAACAGTTTTGGAGGAATGTTTGTGCAGTAATTGAGATGGAAAGTGGGGTTTTTTGCTTTGTAGTTAGCGCTTCAATTTTTGAAATCTTTGCTTGACACGAAAAGGCAGTTATCTGGAGGAAGAGAGAGCATGTTGTACAATTCTCTCACAGGCCTAGTTTCCAGCACTTTGGGAACGTTCGCTATTTTTCCAGCATCAGTGGCAAAGCTAAAATTCCTTCTCTCTCTGCCCGGGAAGCCAGCGTGGGCTCTGCCCCGTGGCCAGCCCCTGCTCCTCAGCACCCAGAGCCTGCGGCAGTGTGGACCTGCCTCCAACCTGCTGTGGACGGAGCCGCGCTGGGAGCAGCGCAGCTCTTCGGCTGGGAATCCTTGTGTTAATGGCAACGTCCCCAACCGATAAGAGAAAGGTGGGGTGCGTCATGCACTTGAATTTTGGCCACCTCTGTAGGAATTTTAATGAAGAAGGCTGAAGAGAACCCGAGGACTGGTGAGACTCAATGGCCAGGACAGAAGATGCCAGGAAGACCAGTGCCCCTGTGTGGGGTTGCTCCCACCGTTTTGGGAGGAGCAGCCGTGCGGGGCTGCTCTCCTCTCCTGCCCCGGCACTCTTCGCCCAGCCCTGCAGCCCTCGGGGTGGCACCGTGCAGAGCTGCCCTCCTCTTCCACCAGCGCAGCAGAAGTGAGGCAGTCCTGTCAGGCCCCCTGTGCCGTTCAGGTGTCTCCTGGAAGCAGAGATCTGCCTCCCTGGTACTGTGCTCTCCATGGATTCTGTAAAAAACATGCTCTTAGAGAGCTGGCTAGGAAGCTCACCTCTAGTAATGCGTTACTTTTTTTTTTAAGTTGGCTCATTTGTAGCAGAATGATTTTAAATAAGCTTTCCTTGCTTCATTAAAACTATAATGAGAACCAGAAGAAAAGAAATTTCTCAAATAAGGGCAGGTGACACAGGAGGATGTGGATTCCTTTTCACATACAAAATGGAAAGTACTGCGTGCTCTATTCCCTTTTTCCTCGTAACTCTACTGTATATTCTTGCTCCTTCATAGGGGGGACCGCAGAGGACGTCAGGTAGAAGGTTTGGGCTCTGTCCCACGGAGTCTGGAACCTGAATGGATGGGGAGAAAAGGGGAATGGGAGAAAGGGCAGAGGAGAAGAAAGGAGAGGGTTACCATGAGAAAATCACGCGGCTGTGTGCATGCAAGTGCGTGGATTGCGGTTTCTTTAAGTGTTTAACTATTGAGAGCGTATCACCCAGTGCCCTTAAAGAGCACTCCGAGAAGGCTGAGTGGAGCTAAGGGAAAATGCGTTGGAGCGTTGAATCTTCTTTAAATCTCGTCATGTACTTTGGCTCTGCATGGCTGGCCCACAAATTATATCTTTGGGGCGTTGCAGTAGTGAAGTAAAAGAAGCGCTGGGCACTGCTGCTCTGCAGCTATTTTGAGAAAGACAGGTTTTAAGCTAAGCATTTCTTTCATCCTCGGTTGTTATTGACTGACAAGGACGATGGAAGCTGGAAGCATTCTCACCCTGGTTTTTGGGTAGCAGTAGCTTTGTAGAGAGTCTGCACCCTCCCACACACTGGGAAAAGCCAGAGAACATGTAACTCAATGTGACACAGGGCTTGTTTGTATTGCAGAATGTGTCCTCTTGCATTAGTATGTAGATTAATCGAGAGCCAGTCTAGGAAACATCACGAATGTGCATGCTGAGTGTTGATGCTTTGTTATTTAATGAATACACCAGATGAAGTGGACCAAAGGGGTAAGTGCCGTTAGTAGCCCCAAGAACAAACAAAATGCTGCTATATTACAGTGACAAACCACTTAGAAGTGCAGTAAGCTTCATCTCTTAATTCCTTATGCAGTTTGCTCCCTTGCATAGACAGGCTTTGTTTCTTCCTTCAAAGTTCATTTCAGTTCATTCTTGAATATAATGCAGCTCCTCATAGGCTCCTCTGTAATAAATACATCAGAATAAAACTTTAATGAAAAAATAGACAGTGTTCTGATTGGAATTAGACCAAAGCATTTGCTTTCAAACTCAAATGGGGGAAATTCGGTGTTAAACTTTATTGTTCTATTAGCATTTTAATGAAAAGACTTCCCAGACATTCCCTAAAGGTAAAGAAATGAGCTGTCTCTTAAAAGCTGTATTTTATTAAGAGATGCAACCCAAAATGCAATAAGTGCACTCCTGGGTAAGGAAAAGGACGGTTTGGGCCAAGCCTGAAGTTATAGTCAGCGAAGAAGTATACGGTTGCTTCTTTCATCTGCTAATAACGTGCGATTTTCCACGTGCTAGCCATGGCCAGCCGAAGTGGGGCTTTATTCAGTGGGAACATCTGCTTCTCATTGTTCTGTGAGCCATCCCAACTTTTTTCTTTGGTTTTAATTTTATTTTCAGAGTTTCATTGTAAGTTTCTGTCCAGCCTGCCTTGATTCTAGCATATGTAGCCCTTCATTGTAGATATGCTGCGTCTGAAGGAATGATTCAAGGTTTCATGAGAGAAATCTTCCAGGAGATCTTAAAAGTGCTAACCGCCCAAATGTCAGCATGATGTTCCCTTCAGACAAAATGGCATGCCTCTTCAGCCCCAGTGTAGCGCTGGAGCTCTGGCTTGTGGAGCGGTCCCAGACTGCTGCTGCAGCATCCCAGCAAATGTCTCACCTGCCAGGCACGGAGAGAGCTGCTGCCTGACGGTTACCAAGGTTGAATTAGGAGAGGTAATGCTGAGGCCAGGTTATCTTTCGCTACATACTCTCTGCTTGCCCTAATGCAAATATAATAGTTCTCACTTTGTGTGTGTGTCTTATAACTGTTAATTATGTGTATTTTCAGTCACAATTAATTAAAAATTCTAATTAGCGGAACAGATAGTGACGTCCTCTTTGGGACATTTGGGCTCTGGTTCAGACCTATGAACTCTGCCACTTGTTTCACCGTGTCCAGCTTGTACTGGATAAAGTTTTGATTTTAAAATAACTTTGTCGATGGCTTGATTTTTGATATAGTTACATAAACTGAACGTGCCACTGCCATAGGATGGGGTTCTGTGCTCTCGGCACCTGTGCCGTGTACTGAACGTTCCTGGAATAATGTGAAAACGCCCTGTCCCCGGGATGCACAGATCACGTCTTCAGTAATCTCAGAATGAGCAAATATCATCCTTGATTATTTATTCAAATCAGGTGAAAAAAGCCCCAGCAGAAGTAGGCATGCAGAGAGCTAGAACATACTAGCACTGCAAGTGACTTTAAAATAATTCTCTCTTTCAAAATATTTATGGAAGAATTAGATTATCCTCCCTTCACATTTGCAGTCAGACTTTGTTGTCCTTTTCTCCAGTACAAATTTACAACGGTGTCCTTAACTACAAGGCAAGTTCCTTGGGCTTTTGGCTGCAGTCGCTGTTTCACTTTCAGCTAGTACAAATCTGCACTGCTGCCAATAGCGGGGGCCCCACTTTTGGACACTTGTTCCTGCTGCCTTCTCATGCCAGCACCAAATTTCCTACAGCCGCATAGTGAGCTGACTGGTAGGGCTGATCTAGCAGAAAATAAACTGGTACAAACAAAATCCAGACTCCTGCCGTGCTTGTAACGACATGGTCTTACGATGGGTTAAAGTGATGGTATAACGGCACCTGCACACTGTGAAAACGTAGATCTATTATCTGGGCCCTAGTCTCTGCTTTTGAAAACTTTAATTGCAATTCAAGGATTGGCATTGCATTCCCAAAGTAAACCCCAGATGGCAAGTTCCCTTCCCCAGAAAGCTGGCGATCTGAATCAGAAAGTCTGTCAAAAAGTGTGGGTGATTGGATATAGTCAAAGACCATGCAAATATGTAGATAACACTTGTGTAAAGACAGGACATTCTTATTTTGCTTTCTCTTTGGTTTTAATAATACCTTGTTTGGAGTTGTAGTATGTATTTCCTTGTAGGCAAGCGGTGAGAAGAGAATGGATAGCTGTGGAAGACTAATCAAGAAAGCAGAGTATTAGCATGGCTTCAAAGGCAGGGAAGGGGTGACCAGGTATCTTAACTTGCAAAGACTTTTCCAGTCAGAAGACATCGAGTGAGATGTCGTGCTGTCATGAATTGAAGAAAGATGTTTTATTGAACAGGCAGAAATGGCAGTAGGTAAATACGAAATGAGGACAAAGT
The DNA here is from genome assembly GCA_013389945.1 of Fregata magnificens. Classification (NCBI taxonomy): domain Eukaryota; kingdom Metazoa; phylum Chordata; class Aves; order Suliformes; family Fregatidae; genus Fregata; species Fregata magnificens. The sequence continues at coordinate 79,196 of WAAD01001024.1, forward strand.
TGTAGGATGGGCACCCCTCTAGCAAAAAAAGCTACAGGTGCATCTTCAGGACTGTTTTTGAAGTCGAAGGCAAGGGATGGAGGTGGAAAGCAAGGCAGGAATTATGCTGTAAGCAAATATACAACTTTGTGGGGTGGGAAGATAGAGCATTTATTAATTGATGGATTAAATTATAATTTTTCAGTAGAAGACAACTCCTGTTCTTGGCAGGTGTGGAAGGCTTCTCACCTTTGTGTTCAGATGTTTAGTTTTCAATACCTAGCTACTCCACCTCGAATGTCGCCCACATTTGGTTACCGGGGTGCCCCCCTTCTAGAGGAATCCCAGGATCAGGAACTGGTTAATTCTCTGTCTAAGACTGGCGTTGAGAATGAAATATTGTTTGGTGATTGCTAAATGTGAGCTCAAATCCCCCATCCTCCCCCAGAGAGGGATTTGAGCAGGAGGCTCCTCCCAGAAGCCTGGCTAGCCGAGCAGGACAGTGCCGCGAGTGTGGGACTCCTCTCTCCTTGCCTCTGTGCTTTGCCGTGCCTAATCCACCGCAGCAGAACAAAAAGCTCAGGTGGTGGCCGGGACGCAGCTTGCTGGTGCTTTGTAAGGTTGAGCATGTTGTAAAGGGGTAGGGGGGAGCTGAGGCTCCCAGCTGATCTGATGGAAGGCGAGAGAAGCAGCCGCGACAGGGACAGCACATCTCCTCTGAGCTTCTTAAAAAGTGTCTGGGGCTCGCTGCTTTGAGCCGCTTTGTTCTTGTGACTCTTTTGAGAGGGTTGCAGTAAGTTGTGAGAGAGGAGCCAACCTGCAGGTTGATCTTTGTTTTCTTGCCTCCAGACAGTGCACCTCCAGCACAAGGGCTGGGTAAGCTGACAGCTTGGCAACCGGCTGTAGGCTGCTAGGTTACTCGTAGGCTGTGGGCAGCGGTGAAAGCGTGCGGTAGCCTTACCATGGGATAGTTACGCATTTTTCTGCACTTCTCTGTGACTTAAGCCAGTGCCGTGTATTAAACAAGAAGTGAATTGCGGTGCCGTTGCAGCTCAGATACAGATTTCGGTCTTTATTTTGGCTGATTAAAATTTCATCAACTTTTATAATTAGTTTTAATACAGATTTGGTAAAAAGTCATCATCTGATAAAGGGATTTGTTGCTGCTCTTTGTGTGGAGAGTGACGGAAAAGAAGTGTTTGATAATGGTCAGCATCTGTGGGGGATTCAGCACAACCCTTTCAAACAACTTCTGTTGCTGTAACAGTTTAATTTGGCGGGGGAAGTTTGTCCTAGAATAGCTTATACTTTGCATGTGGCTTAAACCTTTAAAAGCACAGGCAGGGAAATTATATGTGGTGAGAGAGAATATTTAGACCACACAGCTACATCTCTAGCAAACTAAAATATATAGTAGCAAATCAGCACCTCTAAGGATCTGTGTTCAGGCCTGCTCAGCGTGGTCTGCTTGACTTTGGAAAAGGTATCTCACCTCGTCATGCCTCCGTTCCCTTCTCCATGAAGTCTGAAGACAAAGTCTGTGGTTCGTAAAGCTCCCCGGTGCTTTTATGGGAACGGAAAAGTGTTTCTAGCAGTGATGAGATAGGAAAGGAGGCCTAGAAAGCAAGCTGGCCTTACCGGCAAGGGAGGGAAAGAATGAGCAGGATAGCAAAGAGCTGGGCATAAGGGATGCGCAGACGGGAGAATAAGTGGGGCACAAGAGTACAATAGGGGTGGTCCCCACACCACGGTACACGCTGACCGGGGGTGAGCCTGCAAACACGTGGCACGGCCAGGTTCGGCTCCGGGGCTGGCGAGGTGCAGGGGCTGGCCAGCCTCTGTTCCTGCTCTCTCCAAACGAAGGAAGCGCGTCCCTGGGCTGCAAGGATCACCTCCGGTGTTTCTCACAGCTAAGAAAGCAAGAGGCAAAGGGCGATGTGACAGAAAAGAGGAGAGTGGAACAGATAGCGTTAAGGGCCTGTAAGGAAGAGCTTCACAAAAGGACAAATGGAAGAAAAGGGGGGAGGAGGAGTAAAGAATACCACAGTCTTATCAAGCAAGTTAAACAGGCCTTCTTAATGTCACTTCTCCCTCTGAGCATCCTTCGACTAAACAGAATGGGGAACGGAAAAGCTCCCTAAGAGAGGAGATAGAAGGGAAATGGATGCTTTCTACAGCTCGTGCTGTTCAAAGGAAATAGGAATTATGGGTTAAAAATCAAATCTATTGCGAAAGAGGTATTTAGATTGATTTATCTGTAATTTACAGAAAATTATAAATTGGTGGTTTGCTTATTGCATTTTGTGAAGAATGCGCACAACTGTTGGGCTAATGTAAAAATGGCATTTCAGTAATAATTATGGATATCTTGCTTCAGCCTCATTTAGAAACATGTAATTGAAGTGATAGATAGATAGATGTAGCGCTTATAAATAGTTTAGGTTTGCTAATGAGCAGTTCTCTCATTCTCACTTTCTCCAGTTTTTCCCTTTCCTACATGTTTTTGCTTCTGAAACCTTCCCCCCCCCACTTTACCCTTCCCTGCTGCTGACCAAGAGCATTCCCAGGGCATGCTCTACCCCACTTTTATGCCCTGAGAGCACGGTCCCTTGCTGCTGGGTGGGTGTCACAAGCGCGTAGAGGCTAAATGGAGCAGATGTACCGAAACAATACAGAGTTGTAACAGGCTGGGGAAGACGTGCGCGGACGTGTGCTGCCTGCCTGGCGAGTGGGTGGGTGGAAGTGCAGCTGGGCGAGGGGCTCCTCGCTGGTCGTGAGCCGGCGGGAGGGGATGAAGGCCGTGGAGAAAGGGGTGGGGGAGGCGATGCAGTGTGTGACGGATTAGTAAAATCAGTGTAGCAAATCTCGATAGTGAAGAGAGTAGTGACAAATGGTGCAAGAGATGAGGAATAAAAGGATAATGTGTGTCATGTATGCTTATGTACTAACGATAGTCCAGGGAAGGAGGAGGAACTAGGAATGAGAAACTGTGGGTACAGCAGCACTGTACTCCTCTGCAAACAACCCTCTTCAGACAGATGGCTTCCCATGTATAAGTTCTGCCACTCAGATCTCCCTAGGCATTAGAAAACTCCAAGTGCACTAGGTTTTGCACTTGCAAAGTAAGGGTAGATGAATACAGGCCTGCCAGTTCTATGTACCAAAAGAGTGTGTTGAGACCAGCTGAAGGAAGAAGGTATGATATGGGCTGGGGAGCTGCTGGAAAAGACTGTTTTGTAGGCTGTCTGCAGCATTGCCTAAAGGGCTGTCTGGGCCTGTAACATCTGAGGATTTTGTTAGTGTCTTCTTGGTGGTTTAGGGGTAGCTGATGTCTTTTTTTTTTTTAATGCTTTTAACATAGCATATAGCTATTGCTCTTAGCTTCTAACTTCCTGCTACTTTTAACATCTGTCAGGTAGCCATAACCTGTAGTATCGATACTGCATAAACATTCCTGAAAAATTTCTAGGGACTTCTGTCGGGGGGAAAAAAAAAAAGTTTCTTTGCTCTCATCAAATTCTGATGGAGGAGTGCGTTGCCACTTAGTGGTCTTCTATCTTACAAAAACTTTTCCCCCCTAGCATCTTTCATTTTGTTTTTTTGTGCATAGGCAGGTTAAGGTCTGAGTGGTTGTTACGTGATTTTGTTTTAACTGAACAAATGTAAACAGGGTTCAAATATTAAACTGAAGGACGGAATGGAGCTGAACAAGCTTATAATGGCTGGAAAATAACACTTGTCTTCATCTGTTAGTAGTGAAATGGTTGCAGGTGGAATCTGCACGTGACAATGCGCTCTTTGTAGCAATGGCTTCCCCCATAACGTCTGTAAAGAGGATGAAAAACAAGAGGGACAAAATACGAGCAACATAACAGCAATGCATTTTCATTTTTGATGTTGAAAGCATTTGTTAATGTGACTTTTGCTCTTCACTGTCATTGGTGGGGAATGTTTTCAAATATTGGCAGTGTCTTAGATGCTTTGTTTTGAACTGCAAAACTAGTAACCTCTTGGACCTGCCAATGTGAAGCACTAGCTTAGAGGTCTGTTAGTGAAATGTTGAACATGGACTAACTTAGAGAATGAGGCAGGCTCAGGGCAGTCAGTAAAAGTAGTGTTTCACGTGTAGTAGATCTTATGAGGGGGAAGAAGGGAAGTTCTAAAATCTTTATTCTTCTTAATTACAAAATTGCTAAGAAGAACTTAGAATCAACGGGATTCGTGGTGTTTTCTGTGATGTCTTTTTTTGGATTGGTTTCACCTACAGGCTTATTGCTTAGTAACTCTGTGTGTAGACAAGCCAGGATCAGGCCTCTAGTGCAACCTCTTTCTGCTCTCACTGAAGTAAATGGCAAAGACAATTTCCACTGGCATCGCTGAAAGTGCGATTGAACCTGAATTGCCATTTGAAAGCAGTGGCAAAAAAAAGGTGGTGGAAAGAGAGGTCGCTGTAGAGTTTCTTAATGGGTAGATAGCTCATTTATGTGGGGTGGAACAAATAAAATTGGGAGAGAGGTCAGCATTTGAGATCCAAGTAATCAGGTACAGTAAGTGTGGAAAGTATGACTTACTTTCCTCCAGCTGTGAAGAACATCCCCTTCTCTCTTTGCTTCAGAGCAAGCTGAATAGTTTTCCTAATGCATCAATTCCCCAGACCAAAATTATCAATGAGAGGTTATAGGTGGGAAAGGAGGGTAAAATAGAGCATTTAAAATGGGAGGAAACTGAAAGCATAAATTTCAGGGGCAGATGTCTGCCCATAAGGATACTGTAGTGCTGGGGGGGGGNTGCCAGCTTGTAACCATGGCACCTTCTTATACCCCTGATGAAGTACCTCTGCATGAAAATGATGGGTCCACGATGTGTGTGTTTGGGGGTTTTTGGTTTGTTTGGTTTTGGGGTTGGTTTTTTGTTTGGTTTTGGTTTGCTGTGTGTTTTGTTGTTGTCGGCTGTTGTGTTTTGTTTGTTTGTTTTAAGCATCCGAGAAGGAGACTAGCTGTCCATCACATCCCTCCTGCCTGGGTTATGTGCGAGGCCCTCTGTAAAATAATGACAGACCTTTTATGTATAGTGTTACAGTTTCTTTCATTCTGTGAGCAGAGCTGGTTATTCAATTTCAGCGTCCACTAAAGCAATCTCCAAAAGCAGTTAAAATAAAACTCATTACAGTGTGTATGTGATACGGTATGTTTAGAATCCTGAGAATGTGCTGCAATAAACTTTCACTGGCTTTCCCTCTCCACAGCAGCAGATAACAAAATTTAATTTACATTTCCACTGTGTATAAGGAACTGAAAAGATGAATCCCTACAGACTAGAGTCTGAGGACCATTGTTTCTTTGTCTACTGAGAAGTAGTTATTATTTATTTGTGAGAGAAATCCAGAAGCCACCTCCAAAGGTGAAATCTTCTGTGTTTCTTGAAGATGGAAATAAGCATTCTGTGACTGACAAACAGCTGAGTTTTCTACAAATGTGGATTCTGCCCCACCCCCGGCTTTATTTTACTGCTCAGTTCTTTTAAGCAGCATTAAAATACCTTCGGCCTTTTTTCCCTGTTCCTGGGATGCACTATCCTTCCCGGAGGCTGGGCCAGTGCTTGTATAAAGCCCCTTATGCAGGCAGATCTTGCCTAGTGAAATGTGGCTGTGGCTGAGATAGCACAGGCCTTGTTAATACTTAACATTGAGTAAACAAGGCAGGTCACATCCATTGTTACTACTTACGTCCAAGTGTAGCGCAGCATCCTTAGCTGACAAAGGTCAGGTGAAAACCAGGTCTGTTCTCTGTGACAGGGATTTTTTTTTTTTTTTTTCCTGTAAAAGACGCAGAAACACTAGATTCCCAAACTCTTGAGGGTTGGCTTTTTCTAAGCAGAGTGTGCTGCCTAACAGAGAGGCTATACGTACTAATTACCGGTTGAAGTGAGAACCCCTGGTGCCATGGTTCCTTGTGGAGGCTAGCAACCAGAGGTATTTGGAAGGGGCAGAAGAGGTAAGGGGACGGCCTGGTTTGATTTGGTTGGAATCTTGTTTGGTTTATTTTTGCAGTGCAGTGATTTGGTTGGAATCTTGTTTGGTTTGTTTTTACAGTGCGGTTGCTTCTTTACAGGCCATCTATTTTGCCAGTGCACGATAATTGTCTCCTTTGTTTTGTTACCTCGTGGATAAGGTTGCTACACTTTGACATCGCTTGCCTCCTAGAAATGTCAGCTTTTGTTGTCACACTTGCAGAGTTTGTGACAGCTGTTTGAAAGAGAACTTTGCAGACTAAATTAACAGCCGCAGGAACTTAAAGCATGTGTAGTGAAGCACCTTGGATTGGGGTTTTTTATTACTTGTTTCAGCACACTGAAAAACATACATCTCTGCTGTACGTTAGAAATCCAGTCTTGCTCAGCAGAATCCATTAAAAATACAAAGCAGCTGTTACCCCTTTCATGCCTAACTATCCCAAAAGAAACTAAGCACCAACCCCACAACCAGAGACTTTGTCCTGGCTGCGGGGCAGACCAGCGAGAGAAAAAAAACAAGGCTCCCATCCCCAAGGCCCCTTACAGAAATTACTCCTCTGTCGTAAACCTCCACCTTCACAGAGTAGAAGTTTGATGCATGCAAAAGCATGATGCTTGTGTCAGGGTGGCTCTCGGACCAGTTGGAGTTTATAAATTAAAAAAAGTGTAGTAACCTGAGGTCTGCTCTCAGGACCGCAGATCAGAAATACCAGAGACTCCACCTGCCTATCCTTTCTGAGCTGCAACATCTCACAGCATTTGCAGTCTTGACAGTAGTGTAGGACACATTTTGCCAAGTGTGTTTCATTAATCTCAAAGTGGCCTGGAGATGGATTGTATCGACGATGTTGTATCCAAATGAAAGCTGTATAGCCACCAGACATGAGTAGGGAAGTGCCCTTGTCGCTTATGTGTCAAAATAAGCCTCCAAAACAGCTCAGGTCCTCACTAGATTTTCAAGTTACAGACTTTACTAACAAATGAAGTGATGAGCAGGCTCCAAGCTGGTCAGCTAACACGGGCTGCACGTAACTAGTCCTCCCAGTCGCCTCTGTCTAGTGCAGAGTGGGTATCAGCCACCTCACTTTCACCAGGACTGAAGTTTTGCCCGGTGCTGAAATGTTGCTCTATGTTGTCAGCTGCTGACTATGTATCAGAGGTGGAAAAAAATTCTGCGTGTAAGTGTTCAGGACCTACTTTTGCAGGTATCTGGCTTCTTCCAACTTGAAGGCCTATCAAGGGAGGGGGTGCCTGGTAATAAGTGTGCAAGATCCAGCCTCAATCTAGCAGCACTTCAGGATCCTTTGAGAGAAAGGATGCTGAGCGTGATTGTTATAAATGATTTGTTTGAGTTCTGCAGAAATACAGCTAAATCAACAGTGTAATCAGGAGGCGATCTGGGCTGGCTTGCAGGTTTTCAGAGAGCTGTTTTCTGTGCTTTCCGGCATCGTTTAAAAAGTGTTCTCTGGCTCACAGTTATGAGCATAATCTTCCAAATGTGAACGGAATCTAAATTGGCGCAGAGCAACTCGTCAGAATCGGCACCCAGTCTGCAGCAGGAGCTCAGGGAGGGATGTGAACCGCCTTTGTTCTTTGCAGTTGGGGGTGTTAACGCTGAAGTTTATGATAATGTACTTGCCAGCATTGTTAATTATTCCACTGGAAGGAAGGAGCTGGAGAGTCTGCACAATTTGCTATCAGTAAGGGTCTTGTTTTGGCGTTCCAGTTTGGCATCTCAAATAGGTGGTGTCTGGGAGAGTCCTGCTTTCTTGGGGGGTATGCGGGGGTGTGGGAGAGGCTCCCTTCAGTCCCTGATTTGTGTCCTCCTCATTCCTCTTTGATACAAACACAGTTCTTCTGCAAACCTGGATGAGCAAGCTCTCAATGCTTATGCTGTTAAAGAAATGATTTTTTTTTTTTTCCAGTGGATCCTCACAGCTGTGGAGCTCGTTAACCTGAATGGCTCAATTAGCCAAATGCTAACCTGCTGCCAATGCTGCTGCTGCTACTATCACTGTCGCCACTTCAAAAATGTTGTGTTTCACGCATATGCTTTAAACGTGCCACTTCTTCTGTTTATCTCTGGGGGAAACGATCAAGTGTATACGCAAAAAAATACAGAGATATATCCTTGCAGTAGCAACTGAGATAATACTGAGTAGTACCTGCCATAATATGAACTGTCAATAGCTTGAACAACGATGTGTTCCTGAGGTATCTGGAGTAAGAAACTTTGACTGCAGGGTGAGAGGGTCACAGCAGTTAGCAGAATGAAATTCATGTGCTTCTCTTGGTCATTGTGTTAATAAACATTTTAATTTTATTTGAATATTTTAAGGCACATTTTTGCAATAGCTGCATAGAGGTCTGGATTAAAACTTGTTGGTTTCACTCATTTTATCCGTGTTGTGTGTTCCCATTCAGATCCTCAGCTGAGATGTTACATCTTGTTTGCATTATGGTGCCCGTGCTCAGCACAGCGTAGTTGCGTCTTGGTTCAGAGGAATGGGCAGCAATGAAGAAAAGCCCTGAGTTTGGGCATATGCATGATTCTGCAGGCTGATTGTAAGCATTATATTTATGTGGGGTCTGATCAAAGAAGGGCTTTCTTTTATCCAGTTTCGCAACATGATTTTAATTATGGGGGTCTTGGCAATTATCATTGTTGGGTAACTGCCTGAAGCATTAACTTCTTCAGTTTCTCCAGTGAAGCTGTACAATTAGCATATTCAGACAAACTAGCTTGTGTTTCAGGTTTCAGAAGACATGCTGTATAATTCGGGTGTTCGACACGTGGTTTCTCCATACCTGGCCAACAAGGCAGAATGCATATGGTTTGTTTGGATTAGCTTTTCCTCTCTTTTTCTTAAAAGAATAAATAAAGCTACCCCTTTTTTGTAGCTCGGGACTGTTCTGTGTCACCAGCCTCTTTCCCGAGTGTTCCAGGATCTCTCCCAATGTAAGCTTTTGTTTTAGAAAGTAAAATAAAACGGGCAAGAAAGTTTATATTCCTTTGGTTATGACAATAAGAATCCAAATGTCAGTTGGTACGCTGACTGATTTTTCCAAAATATTCAGCATGTGCCTTCACAAGTAGTAGAAGTCATATTGTATACAACACCGTACTGTATTAAATTAAGCTTCTGAGCACAGAGGACGATGGCTTACCGTAAAAGTTGTTGTCTGTTTACGTGCGTCCGCCTCTAGACACGGGGGTGGTGGATGAGTTTCTGCTTTTGCTCACCTCTACTTTGTTGAAGCTTCACCAACTCTTCCGAAGCCTGACTCTGCTCCTGTTGTTCCCTGTGGGGAAAGACAAAGCATGAAGGCATTAGATGTGGCCAAGAAGGTTGCTCTCATTTTTTTTCAGATAGGCAAAGCTGAATATCTGAGAGACTTACCCGAAGAGTGTACTGTCAGTTAGTTTGAGAAGTAATTAGAGTTGAGACAATTTTGCGTTGGGAAGTTGTACTGACACGGGAAAAATAAATTAAAAAAAATCAAGGAGGGAAGTGATGCTCTGCGCGTGTGACAGACGAGGCTTTTAGCCAGGTGGAAGCCCAAGAGAAGAAAGCCTTTGCTTCCCATGGCCCTTTTTTCTGGGGAGGATGGAGGGTGATATTGGTGATATCTTAGTGGGCCTAGTTCTGTCTCCTGTCCTCCGCGTAAGCCAGCAAGCCATGTCAAGTAATCCAGGGACTGTGAAAGGGAAAGAGAAATGTCTCGCTCCTTGCCTGCGAAGCCTGGGCCCTGCTTGCGGCGGCGGAGCCAGCAGCTGTGGGTGCCACGCGGCCAGGGACATCAGCTCAGAGCGAGAATCCAAAGGATTGCAGTATTTGTCTTGATACCAGCTGAGTATGCAGGCGAACCCCGTGGGCTGGAAAGGTTTGTGTGTGTTAAACCTACTGCAGTATATGCCATAGCAATGATCAGGTGCAGCGAGCCAGACAAAAGTGTTATGTGGTACCAGCCACAAATGGAAGGGCCTGACCCTGCAAGTCAAAGCTACGTAGTGAGGGAAAGGCAAAGCTACCTTTGTCCTTTGGATTTCCAAGTCTGCAGTATCTGCACTGGTCTCAGTTGTAAGAAATATTTTTACTTTTGAGTTGTCCCCCTCTCTCTTGACCTTACTCTCCTGATGTGCACTCTTGCTAACCATTTAGCTGGCAAGCGGATTGGGGAAACAACAGCACGTTAGGGGTTAAGGCTTTCCGTTCATTTCTCACTCCAGCCATGCCACTATGCAGAACAGTACATGTGGAACAGCCTGTCGGCTGCTAATCTCCATTTGTTCTTTTTTTACGAGGCGTGTCATTTAAATTTACCTCCATCCCACACAAACCAGGTCCTAGTATTATCGCACTGCATTATTGTTGAAAATTATTTGCATTAGCAACGCTTTATCTTAAACAAGGGGTAAAGACTTCTACGATGTGTCAAAGCATGGCACTTCATGTCAGCCTTCCTTGTCTACTTCTTTTACAGGGGATCTCTTACTTGGGTTCTTTATCGCAGATATAAAGGGCAGCAGCAGCGGGATGGACTCCCGTGTGCTCAACAGTGACTCAGACCTTTGTGCAAGCTGGTGCAGTGGCAGTGGCAAATAAGGATGGAGTGAAACCTTGTTTCTGATTTGACTTGGTCCTGTGTTTTGTTTTCCAGTCTCAAGTAATCTGTTTGGTGGGGCAGGATGGAATGTAACAGTTTAATTATGGTGAAACTATTAATGTCACACCGTCTTACCTTCCCTTCAGCTCTGCTCGTAGCTGATATAGGATACGGGTCTCATGTATTTTTTCCACGTTTGTAAGTTGAAAGAAATGCAGTGGGGATTTCTTGCTATGTACTTATCTTGAGTTTGCTGGTTTGAAGTCCAGAGGACATGCTGACCTCTGAAACGCTCATTGTGTGTCGCACGTCCCCAGAGAATGGACGGACAAAGCCGGCAGCGCTCGGATGCAGCGCCGCTCTCTGCGCGGGGTGTAGCTCCTGTTATCTGCTGGAACTGCTGTGAAAGGCCACCGGCTACTAGCTCGGACGCAAGGAGCCGCTCAGGGCAGGTGGTCCTCTCTCCCCCGGGGCAGCTCAGGGCTCTGTGAAGACTGGCGTTAGGCGAAATCCCTTTTGTGATGTGCTGCTTCTGAAATGATCCCGCTCAGCGCCAGAGCTCTGCCCCGTTCCTTGGGGGGTGCCCTCAGCACCGGGCACAGCTCGGCTCTTGCGGTGGGTTTCGGTGAAGAGAGCTGGGGTGCTGGTCCCCCGCAGGATCCCAGACTGAGTCCGTCAAACACAGTTCATTTCTAGTGTGTTTTCCAGTGCATCTCCGCTCATTCATACCCCACCTTTCTTTGCGCTTTATCTCACCTCATCCCGGTAGAGCCTTTTTATCTCACCAGTTTAAAAATGAGTAGAGAAGATACAGTGCGTTGTATTTTTCTGAACAAAGATGGAGAGAGATGTCTATAGCAGAGCTCTGAACGTTGCATACAGCAAAGTAAAATAAAAGCGGGCAAATGTCCACCTCTCCCCCCAAACTTTAGATTATAAATCATGCTAAAGAAAATGAGTTAATTCCTGGGCTGGTGGACAGCTCTGATCTGTTGTAAGGCTGTGCACAGACACATCGTAGCTAAGAGCGTGCCAAGCTTTATTTGCTGGTTGGTTGGATATTTATGTCAAGGTTGCCAGGCAAATTCATACACTGCTATGCCGCAGGCAAGGTCTCGGGGGGTGGGGGAGACGGGTAAAGATCTAAAGGTGTAGGAAGAGGTTTGGAGGAAAGGAATGAGGAGCTGGGTTTGCAAGTTGTAAAACTTGCATCTATTTTTGTCCTCTGTCGCCGAAGCAGAGGTGTACAGGGCCGAGCTATTTTGCAGCACTGGCCGGTTAGCATCTGTGCAGTTCTGTACCCTTGCACCATGAGCAGGCAACATCTAACGGAAAACGTCACAAACTAGTCAGTCCCTGCGATGCAATCTGAGTTTGTGTCACTGCTTGGACGTTTGCATGTTTATGGAGTCCTGCATACTCAAAACCTATAATAATTTCAGTAAAAGGCTCTTCTGCCAGCGCAAACCACAAAAAGTAACTAAACAGACAATAAATCTATCTGCACTCCATGCAACAGTTCCCTTTCTCACCCTCAGCTGCCTTCTTTCTACAGCCTGTGTGTCACTCGTCAGGTTCAGACCTGCGGTTTATGACACAGGACAATGTTCTAATCGCCATCTGAGTGCCTGGGAAAAGCTGGAGACTCCCTCTGTGTTTCCAAGTGCATGCTGTGATTTACTGGAAGACAAAGTGTGTAAGCCAAAGCAGTAATGTTCTAAAACAAAAGTTAAATCAGGAAACAGAAATAAAGGCCAATATCAATCTTTCATATATTTAGTTACCAAACAGCATCTCCTTTGTCAGCAGCACATGTAACAATCACAAAATAGAGCTGTCCCTCGCTTTTAGTTACTGTATATGCCAGGGCATTCTGTTCTTGTATACGCTCTCAGAAATAGCTGAAATGATTATAAATGTGTTTCAGCAAACAGCAGCGCTTTTTTGTAGCAAATGTAATTGCTAGATAAACTTGGGCGTTGCAAAATGCTGAGGTTTAGCACTTCACTGGACAAGCTGTGCGCATTTTTGAGACAACCAGCATATGGGAGACTGTCAGCAAACCACTGTCAAAGACATTTGTGACTCACAGGAATGGGGAGTTTTGAAAGGGAAATCATCTTAGGTAATCACAGCCTTAGCACATCAGGGAAAGCATGTTTTTCAGTTATTGCTTTTTCGTCCTTTCTCAGACATGGTTGGAAATCAGTTTGGTTTCATTCTCTTTTGATTAAGGAATTAGAAATTTGGGTTTTCAATCTATCGTTACTTTTATTTCTCTTTTTGTTTATTTGCAAGGCAGATTACGAAAGATTCACGTTTCTCTAAGTATGTGAGAAACAATCATTTACATTTTGTTTAAAGTTGTGAAATGCAAGAAAGTTGGATCTCTATAGCTACTGAAGAGATCCTCACAGGCAGGTAGGGCAGGTACATAGAGTTAGTTTGCTTTCAGCAGAAATAAAGAAGTTGTTTCTTGTATGGGAAGATTAGAAGGGCAGGAATTTTTACTGAAACAAATTCTGGAAGTAGCCAGCCCAGGAGAGAGGTAGCTCCCAGTTTATTTATGGAAGCTCATAATGAAATGGTAGATAACAAGCTAGCATGATGTACAATCTGGAGGGATGAACCTGTACTTGAGATTTGGCAACACTACTCTTAAAAATATTTACTGCTGCAATTTAAGTAGAGAGTACCAAGAGAAGCAATGTTTTATTTCTGTCAGTTGGCCTTCACTATAACATAAAACCAAGTAATTTAAATAGCAAAGGTTCCAGTAACTATCATGCATGTTAATATTCAACTTAGCGCACACCCAGACGGTGCCGAAGTGTTCTTCCTTTGCTTTGAGTGGGAGGCTGGGTACGTGTAGCCCCTGCACTGCCATTGTATTTTCCTTTCCTGGGACTCCAAGCAGTAACCACAGTGTACCCCTCGGATATCTGGGGAGGATGTCACTGCTTATGTTCATTAACAAACCAGGTGGGCTAGAAGCAGGATTGTTCTGTACCTGGACAAGACGCTTTCTGTTATCTTCATTCTGAAATATATGCAAACACCCAGATGTATGTCTGAGAAGGAACAGTTCTGTCCCGGGGCAGTAATTGGATTGCAATTACTCAAATAACTGTTACATGCCTTTCTTCGTATGAAAGGCAAGGTTTATATGCATGAAAGACAGTATGAACAACATCTCTTACTCAGACTCTGGTGCTTGGAGCATCCATTGAGACCTGAAGGTCCTGATGCAATTTGTACCCAAGTGTTGTTCAGTTCAAAGTTCCGTCAATGTGGTAACAGGTCTCCATGTTAAAGGGCAAAACTTGTCTTTGAAGGCCTTTTTTCCTTTTTGCGTTTTTCTTTTTTTCTTCCTGTTGAAGACAGTGGTAAGATTCATCATTGGAAATGGTGTCTCCTTAATTTTAAGCTGCTGATTAAAAAAAAAGGTATTTTTCTTGTGACCTGGAAGAGGGCACTGGTGAAATTGGACGTGTTAGTTGCTTTTAATGATTCTTAGTACTTTCTGACATTCTTTCTTTCCTTTTCCTTATGCTTCCTCGTTACTAAGGGCTAAACAAAATATTCTGCTTTACTGACAGAGCTTTCAGTCTTGCAGTTTTTCTTTTGCGAGGAGACTTGCTTTGTAGCTGCTTGGCATAGGATTGCATTGGTTAATCACAAATAAGTTTGCTTCACTTAGATCCATTTGAGCCCAGAACAGGACAAAAAGCAAGCAGTCAGTGTGGGCCAAGATCAAGAACTGGAGGAATCAAAAGGTGCACCGTTCCCCAGATCCAGGTGAAAGCATGGTCAGAGACCAAGCAAAAGCACAAGGCAAGCTATTATTTGATGGTACGTCCAAGTGCCAGAAAGCCAGGGAGTCCCCACGGGGAGGAGATAGAGTCAGGGACAGGCAATAGGGAGGGCACCTGGAGCACTGCTGCAGCATGAGCAAGGCGATCCCTTCCCTTAGACGCCCAGCTGAGCCGGCCACTCGGGCACAGCGTCTGCCGAGATGGTTTGTAAGCAGATAGCTGCCAGCAACGCTGTAGTCTGAGTGCAGCCTGGCAGAGGCTAAAAGACTGAAAGTCAGCTTCTGGTGTATAACCTCCATTTTGAAACAACTGTGTGCATGGCAAAACTCGGAGCATTCTATAGGCTTAGATCCTATAGATCTAAATGCAAAGTTTGGGGTTGCTTCCTAAAATTATCTGAGATTTAAAAAAAAAAATTAACTATTATTTTTTGAAATACTTCTCAGGAAGAGACATTAGAAACCAAGAGCTGACTACTTAAGTTTTAGAATATAAAGCTATGTCTTCCCGTGTGGTTTCCCAGCGGTAGTCCAGTAACATACCAGGTCTAATTTCTAAGCTACTGCCTCAGTTTTAAATGCTGAGATCAGTGCACTCTCACCCTCCCACTTCCTAGATCGGCAAAGGATTTATTAAAACTGTAGCTACCTCCTTGGCTTCTTCGAGTCTGTTTTTCTTGCCACAGTTCTGCTTGATATCTTGGCATTATTGAAAATCTAATCAAGCTTGCTACTCAGTGTGACTGCGGTTACCTCGGTCTGGTTTACAGCTTTTGCTATCTGTCCTCTCTCACGAGTTAGCAATCATAAAGAACAAAACTCTCACAGGAGAGCGTACTTGAAAAAAGCCATCAGATGAAAATGCCTTGGAGTTTGAGCAAGGGGGTGACTCTGCAACTTCAGAAAAAAGGACAAGGTGAACCGATCTTAATTCATTTTTGGGGGGAAGACAAAGTCTTTTCCGGATACTCCTTTTTCAGATCAGTATGACATTTTGTCAGGCGGCACCCCTTTGTTTCTACATACACAAGCAAAGAAATTCCTAGGAGTCTCCCTGAATGAAACACTGCATCATCTTCTGAAAGCACTGGTCTTGGAGAGGGATGCCTGGTATTTATTTCATTAAAATTGGGGTTGGAGCAAATTCCATCGTAGTTTAGGTGAAGGACAGATCCATCGTGTGTGGAGGAGAAAACCTAGCAAAACATTCCAAAAGAAATAACCCTGCAGTTACACTTAGTTAGGGGCCTCATTTTGGATCCCCTCTCCTAGTCCCTTCTAGCACAGCTTTCCAAGGGACAGAGACGGAAGGAGCTTCCCACCACAGTACTGAAGGGACTGCCAGGCAGCTGTACGAAGTTACTTAAAATCCATTGCAGAAACAACTTTTTATTTAAAAAAGTGCATTAAAGGCATGTGGCTCATGCAATTTTACAGCTCAAGTATCAGGAGGTGCAGGTTTATGTTCAGAGATCAAGCGGAGACTATCTTGAGGGCAAAGCCACGTTTTAGGCAGATGTGTCTGGGGAGTTATGTAAAAGGCCCTGGTTAAGCCTGGAGTTCAAATTGTTCTTTGCAGATATTTTAAGCAATGGCTGAAGGTGAGGTGTGAATTCAGCCCCTCCTAGCATTAAGGCAGGCAGATTTACTGCATTTTGAATTTGTCTTTATCCCAGGACTCCTGTGATGCCTGTTCCCTCATCCTCGTCCTTTCTGGTGTCAGAGAGGTTGAGGAAATACTTGTTACTTTATCATTTATCCTGCCATAGAGTAAAGTTCAAAAGGAACTTCTTGTTTGGAGTCACTTGCCATCAATAAATGCCATACCGTTCCTTGGGTCATCTTGGCTCAAGGTGGGAAAAGTTCTCGCAGGATGGAAAAGTTATTTTATGTTGAACTGTTAGGAGTTAATTCCTCAACAAAAGCTCCATTACAGAAAACGGATGGAAAAATTGGCCACTCCTGGGTTGCCGCTTTTGTCACCTCTGTAGCTCTCGGAGAGGGATCTGGTCATTGTTCTTTTTGGTTTGACCAGTTTGGACTTTTCAGACAAGAGGTGAGCTGGGCAATGTTTGGAAGTGGGTGCTGGGGAAGGAGGGCGGCAGGGAATGATCCTTTGGGCTTTATGTAGCAATCGGCAGGTAGCGGCCATCCATGCGACAGGAACGCCGCCTGTGCTTGGCGCTTCCATTAGAAGCTTAAGGTGTGTTTAATGGCAACCTTTTGCCACCCAGAGAAAGCGATGTGATAAATCTGTCTGATTTGCCTTGGTTATTGTTGATAATTGAATTTAGTTAGAGCAACACTGCATCTCTGCTGCAAAGTTAAGCAATAGCTTCTGTTTTAATCCCATGGTACCAGCGTTCGTCTCTCAGCCTTCATTGTTCCCTTGTGAGTACCGGGTGTTCTTTGTCTGCAGTTGCTTTCTTGTCTCGCAGGCCTACTATTTTCATTCACTTTCTAATTTCTTTCTCTCCCTTTCTTCTGTCTGTCTCCTTCCAAATCTGTGTTAGGTGATGCATATGTGCAGAAGGGGCTGTTTCTAATGAGCTCCTAGGCAGGGAGAAGGCAAGATAGATCACTTTTAAAATTGAAAGAGAAGGGTGGGGGTGGGAGTTTACGCTGAGGGGCACTGCATTTTTTTCATAGATTCTTATTTAATTAAGAACACTTCTGGAGGGATGAGGGATGATGGTGTCTTTAGTAGCACATTAGAGAACAGCAGAATAGTTGTTTAGATATTTTTCCCAGAGCATTCTGGGATTTCTCTCTTTGAGAACTGCCTTTGTGCTTTTACTTTACATGCTATGGCTAATAAAGAAAAGAACACAACCATAAACCCATTGTGAAGTACCTGTGTTGTCTGAAATGCATTGAAATGAGCTCTTTTTGATGCACATGTGAAGTCTGATGCCTGTCTGAATAGGCACTAAAAATGGGGAGGAGGTTCCAGGCTTATATTGACCTTGATTGGATCAGACTGACTCCCTTTAATAAACAAAAAGTATTTGTAATTAAAAATGCACAAATAGAAAAGAAGTATCCCCTGAAATTGAGAAGAATTGCCACTATAATAGATGCAACCAAAATACTAGTTTGACATAAGAAGTCTTTTAGTACAGGTCGTGACTTAAGAAAGAAAGAACGAAACTGATCAAGCTCAAGGGAAAACCCTGATCCCGCCTAAGTTAGTTGTGGGACTGGTTTGACGTCATTAGCGCCAGGAGTTCATTCTCGGTGTCTAGCATGATTTTGCAGGGTGGGTAGTTAGAAAAGGTCCTTTTTATCTGTGTGCCACCCAGAAGTGAATAAGATGAAGTGAGACTTCACTGTACCCATCTAGAAAATGGTTAAAATAGTGCTTGCAGCTTCAGGTACGTTGCATAGCCTTAGTGGTAGAGGCAAGGTTGTTGTAAGAGTAAAGTATCAGCAAAGGCCTGAAAAGGAACTGCTTAAATTTCCAGAAGAAACAGCCAAACACTCAGAACACTCTTGTCTTATGCCGTGGGCGTGCAGTATACTGAGATGGACCAAGCAGGCTGCTTTTGTATTATCTTATTTTTCATACGCACAATTCTGGATGTCTGTAGCATAAACGTGGGAATGGTAAAGAGGAAGAGGGTTCATAGAATCATAGAATCTCCTGAGCTGGAAGGGACCCACAAGGATCATCGAGTCCAACTCCTGACCCTGTATAGGACAATCTCAAAATTCACACTATGTGTTTGAGAGCATTGTCCAAACGCTCCTTGAATATCGTCAGGCTTGGTGCCATGACTGCCTCCCTGGGGAGCCTGTTCCAGGGCTCCACCACCCTCTGGGTGAAGAACGTTGCCCTAATGTCCAACCTAAACCTCCCCTGGCATATCTTCCCGCCATTCCCTCGGGTCCTGGCACTGGTCGCCAGGGAGAAGAGATCGGCACCTGCCCCTCCTCTTCCCCTTGTGAGGAAGCAAGGGTTGGCTTATTGTTCATGTCATCTTTACCCAAAATATCCCATTCCCAAACATTTTCCAATCCATGGGATAGCAGAATGATGTCTCCCCCGAGCCTTTGCAAATGCAAGAAATTCTGAGCCATATTCAGAGCCAGCATATGCAAGTTCAAGGTAGAGGTAGGATCTTCAGAGAGCTGTAATGAGTTATAAAGAGTTTAACTCGCAGCTCTCACTAACCCTTGCAGGAGATGAGTCCCCCTGCCAATCTGTGGTGGCACTACTCGTGTGACTGCTCCTGTATCCATTTCAGTCAAAAATCAGCTGGCTTCAGTTAACTGAGTTAAATGTTTGGTATGTACTAAGCACAAGTGGTTTTAGCTGAAAAAGGTTAGGGAGCTCTCAAACAAGGGGTAGTTTGCAGATCTGGTGGTGCCCGCGGGGATGTCAGCCAGCTGGTACCTTGCTGAGCCTGGCCATGCTTGGATGCCGTGTTTTCCAGGACTGAGCGATGAAGTTTGACGTTGAGAGTTTCTGGGGCATCACATCAGTTTGGAAGCTAGGCGTGGTGGTTAAACCTACTTCTTTTTATCTGCCCTGTGTCCTCGCTATCAGTTGTGATCTTGCTATCTACACGATCTTGTTTTCTTTTGTTAAAAATAAGAACAAAATCTTCCCACTCTCCGTCACTGCTGTGTTAAATGCCAGTGTAAACCAATGGAGAGCATTTGAGAGCGGCAGCGAGAACGCCTATTGCAAAATACTGTCTGATCCCTTCCCACCATAATGGGCCAGTTACTTGTGATGTCGCCTCAGAACAGGATGGTTAAGCAGATGCAGTTCATGTAAAATATATGGGAGTTCCTCATAATCACTTTAGAGAAACAGGAGTTTGTTTATTTTTGAAGCAATGTTATTAGCTACAGGTCCCATTGTATCCTAGCAATTTAGCTGTGTCAAAGATATGATTAAGCTGCAGCTATGGGACTCAAGTAAAACTGCCAGATCACATTAGTAATATAATTTGTGTTTGTACAGCAGCCATTTCCAGCTTTTTCTACGTAAGGGTCTGCTGCAGATTTGGTTTTTATTCCTCACTCCTTTTCATTGGAGGGACACAAGGGATTATAAATTGGTAGTTAAAATTCGTATTAGTTGGAATTTAGGAATTAAGAAGTAATATTGACTCTTTGCATTAATGTTTGGGCTATGGTTGATGGCAAACCTGAGTTGGGGCCAGATGTGTTCTGATTTCCTATAAGCCTTGGTTTTCAGGGCTTTGGCTGTGCATGCAACTGAATTGGCATACATATTATCTGCACTCCCTGTAAACCCCACGCGTGAAAAGCTGTCATTTAAAGATTTGGTCTCCACTTTATGTATTTATATGTAGTTCAAGGGAAGATTTTTCAGAAGCACATAAGGCAGGAGGGGCTGCCTTCCCTCTTTGGTTTTTTTCAGTGGAAGTGAGGTCCTAACCAGTGTGTATTCCCAGATCTCTCAAAAGGGTCCAAGTCCTGTCTGGGACCAAAATGTTCTCCCTGTCTAATATTTAAGCAGCTTTTTAATTTTTACTGCTTTTGTTAAAATTTTTTCTATGGATTCTAGCTTGTTTAAATATACCAGTCCAGATCCGCTAAGCACAGCAGAAACTAGATTCAAGGACAAGAGCAGTCCATTCAGATCGTTTTTCTAGAACAAGTAATATTTTCTTTTTAGCCATATTCCTTTAAGCCTCCCAGCCCTATGTTTGCTGCCTTATCAAGAAGCTGGTTTTATGATGTGCATTCTTGATCGTGAAGAATTGTGTGATTTTTTTTTTTTTATTTAGCAGATTGAGAGATGTCATAAAGAAAAAAAAAATGTGAGCAGGCATTACTTAGCCACATGTTTCGTTTCCTTCAGTCCCGCAAGTACTAAATTCTAGTTTTAATTTCATTATCGAAATTATAGGACCTTGTAAAGATCTGGCTGCATCCCAAACCGGCCTCTTGAAAAATACCTTTTAAGCTGCAGCCATGCCAAGTAACCTGCTGCAGACAAAGGTCTCAAGGTATCACCAGTAGCAAACAGTAATTGCTCATTTGCAAGGACAGCTTAGTATTTCTCTAACAGATTCCTTGGGAAATGCAGACAGGCATATATGTGTGCTGTCTACACTCTCTTAGCTAGACATACTGCAGTGAGGTGGACGAAGCATCCAGTCAGACCTGTGCCTTGGGCAACAGTTCAGAGGAACCAAGCCTGGAACTGGCTTGGATCTTGGCCTGTCCCATCTTAATAATGATGCATGCAGATGTTGCTTGATGAACTGGCTATTTTGGCCACCTGCACAGATCCAGGCAGCACAGGACTGCCCTAGTGTGTGCCTTAGCTGCTGTGGGGCTCCTGAGTCTTGGAGCAGCTAGAGACCAGCCTGAGCCTGAGCAGGGCAACGTGTGGTTCAGGAATGCTGGCCTTATCTCAAAGATGCTTCAAAGCGCTCCTGGCCACCTAAGAAGAGAAATAGCTTCTTAATTTAGGTTTTTGATTGCTTTGGTGTTTCCGCTTGTTGGGTATGAGAGAAGGCTGTGTATTCTGGCAGGGTGTACATCACCGCAGGTAGCATACTACTCCATTTGAGATGAACCTCAGCAAAGGTTGTAAATTTTAAATGTAAGAAGTTTTCATCTTCAGTTCAGAAGTGCCATCCAGTTATGCCAAAACTGCAGGCACATTGCAAGCAACAGCTCACAAGTGTTCACGTGAACACTTTTTCTACAAATACGTAGTAAAATCACAGTTAAAATATAAGATGACGGCCTTGGAGACGCAAACACTGCTGCCTGAAGATTTCCATTGATGGAACGCTGCGAATAGCTGAGCCCGGTCTAGCCTGGGTAAGAGTAAGCTGAAGAGGTGCGAGACCTGTGCTAAAATCGCAAATGCGTGCAAAAGGCAAATGTAGAAACTGCAGGAATCCTAAGCAGTCGGTGCAAACGAGAGGAGCAGGGCAGGTAATGAAGCTGTGAAACTTCACTGTAGGCTGCAATAATGGGTGAAAGTCTAAATCAGATCAAAAGAGAAGTTGGGCAAATTCTTGGAAGGGAGGACCATGTCAGGCTATGATGGTCTGGATGCATTTTTCAGGCCCAAGGGTGCCTGAGTCGCTGGCTGATTGTGGGAAGCTGGGTAGGGTGTACAAGGGGAAGGCATCCTCTGTATTTGCCTTGCTTCTTGCAGTCTTTAAGCACCCGTTGCTGGGCACTGTCAAAGAAAGGATACCAGGCTAAGTGGATCTGTGCTCTAGTATGATGGGGCAGTTCTTGTAAAAAGCCTAAGAAAAGCTATTTTGAATCATTTTGTTTAATTCCTTTAAAAAAAGGTCGGTGAGACAGTGTCTTGGGAGAACACACAAGCTAAATGTACTGCTGTCAGTCAGTATGCAGTTCACAATGGCTCAGGTTTGATATGAGCATTGTATTTATCTTCGCTGGAAAGGAGGCACTGGATAATTCTCAAGTGCCGTAGCCACTTGATCTGCTCACTTGTGAAGATAAAATGTTGTAGCAAGGCTTAGCTACTCTGCATTGTGTGTGTGCGTACATGAGCATTCATACAGGGTTTGGTGGCTGGTAAGAGCTAAACAGCTCGTACTGATCTGTATAAACTCTGACCCAAAGTGCCATCCTCCTTTTATGGATGTAAACATTTTAAATAAATTGACTTACGTTTTTACTGGACGGTGCTCACCTGGGCAGCACACCCAAGCACAGTACGCTGCCTACCATCGCATTCCTTGACCACCATCAGCTCATGCCACCCAGGTGAAAGCCTGACACTCAACCATGAAGGTCAATACGCTTCAGGTCTGGAGCATCGGTGAAGGAACTGCTTTCTAGAGAGCTCACTATCAAGCTGTGCTATTTCTCTCAGATACTTGGAGTAGCCTGGCTTGAGAAGAACCGTCTTCCTTTCTGTAAGAGCCCTTTTGAAGTCAAAACATGATGCCGTCGTCATTGTCTGGCAGCAGTTAGCTCCCCTGCTCCCTTATGTCCTGTTGGGAGCCCAGAGAAGGCGAGTCTGAAGCCGAGGTGCTGCTCTGAAAGCTTCCCGACACCACTTCTCTGGCAGCGGGAATGTGTGACTTAAGTGGTGCAGCTGCTGATGGGGAGGAGAGGGTTGGTCTGGGTAGGGGGCCTCCTGGAGGCAATCACTGTCTCTCCGCGGGGTGGGTGGAGGGAAGGGGAGAAGAGCCGGCCTCCTGCTGTATGTGCCCTCGCTGGCTCAGGGCATGCACGCTGTACCTGTTGGCACTTGCGGGGTCAACCTAGTTGCCTCCGCTAATCCTTCTCAGCTAGCACGTCCTGCGTTTAGCTTTGAAAAATGAACATTAGCTTCCAGAGTCAGATTTGGATGCCAGCAAAAGCAGTCACTATAGAAGCCCGAAGCCATTACAGGATGCTGGTTTAAGTTTAAATTAACTTCCTTTAGTTTGTTTCCTTTATGCTTCAAAAAGCTTCTAGACATGAGTACCTGCAGAATCTTAAGAGAAAAAAGCAATCTCATTTTCAGAAATACTGAAGTCATCACTGCTGCTTTCTGATTTGTTTTTTCAAATGAATAATTCCCATGGCGACCAGGAGAAATGAAAAGGCAGGAAGAGATTGGGTGCTAGTGGTAAAGTGGACCTACCCAGAGCTACTGTGTATCAGCTGTATTTTCAAAACTATCAATTGCAATTTTCAGATCCCTTGGACCATGTGAGTTATTTTTGACAGATTCTGCCGACCGCATCCTTTGACATCTGCGAATGAGGGCAGTCTGGCAGTAGCTTTTGAAAGAACATTTATCCTCATCAGTAAGATAAAGCTGTCAAAGGAACCCAGAGACATCCATGGAAATAAATAATGATTCACTATGCAAAACTAGTTTTCTAGTCCCAGAGAAAGGTAAGAGAGGCACATGTCTGAGAGCAGCGTTTCAGCATTCGGATGAATGAGGGAAGGGAGAACTGGAATGACGCGCTGAATTAAATATTCTGGAGGACTTAAATGATAGGAATTATTTTATTTCTGAAATGTTTGCTCAAAATACCAATTTATCAAGGATAACCTCTTTGTGGCATTTCAAGCACTTATGTATGCATCTTAGGTATCCGATGCCTAATACTGTGGAGAAAACGCTGATGTTTCTGATATTGTATTTTAGCTGGGCATGTGGAGTAGCCCGGAGAATGAGCAGACTGAGTGTGTTACAGGAAAGAATTAGTTCGTTGCATTTTTTTGAGAGTTGAATTGTATAATGGAATGCAATAACAAGTTACTAGTAATTGCCTCAAAGCAGCCCTTAGATGGAACAGATAGTAAGAACAAGAATAATTTAATGCATGGCATTAGCAAGTTGCATTAAAGTAGCGACCTCTCCGGTGCGTTCTCAGAAGTTTGTGGCCAACAGGCTTGCTGGGAAATCATTCCAGCTTGCAGAATAGAAACCTCGTTGGTTTACTGTCTGCTCACAAGGAGGATAGGATTCGCTTCCCTGTTTTCTGCCTTTTAATGTACTTTGATTGAGCAGAGGGTGGTTGTTTTTGTTTTCTTGAATGTGTGTGTTTGACAGCATATGTTGGAGTGCATTCCATGCTAGTAAAAAGCACCTGACTAACATCCTTCAAGCTGGCAACAAGCTAGTGCTTGTTGTGGAAGTGCTTGTAAGCCCTAGCCACATACCAGGGTCCACTGTAACGGCTGAAGGTATCCACACCTGGGCAGCACAGATATAGGAGAAGAAAGATACCTTTGTGCCTTCAGTATTCATAACTGAAATAATTAATTGAATATCAATAATGAGAGTGCCTGTTTCTCCATTCTCACCTTCCAGTGCTCTTCTGTTTTGCTGTATTCCAGGGCTAAACAGCAGGAGGGGAGAAGAAATCCCCAGAGCTATGTAGGTCCTTCTCCCAAAACTGGCGTTGCAGAATAAGGATAATAGTTGAAGCTCTGGAGGTCATCCAGCCCAGCCCCTGCTCAAAGCAGAGTCAGCCGCATCAGGTCGCTGAGGACCGTGTTCAGTTGGACTTTGAATATCTCCAAGGATGGAGAACCCACAGTTTCTCTGGGCAGCCTGCTCCAGTGTTTGACCCCACTCACACTGAAAATCTTTTTCCTGGTATGTAATTGCAGTTTCCTGTGTTGAACTTCGTGTCTTGCCCCTCTATTTACCACTATGCGGTCCACTAAGAGACTGGCTACGTCCTCCCATTCATTGAAGACAGTAAGAAAACCTCCCCTTTGCCTGCCGTTTTTAGGGCTTAACGAACCCAGTTCGCTGTCATTCTTGTAGGCAGTAATGGGGAGGGAGGATGTATCAGTTCGAGTTGTAGGCACCTGTGTTGGACCTGATGCTGCACAAGGTCATTTTGTGCAGACCAGGTTGTATTTGCCCCCAGCAGCCTTGCTTTATGTGATGAACTTCTCAGCCTCAGTCAGCACTTACTGGAAGGCTGGTACATCTAGAGATAGGAGAAGCTGTAGTCCTTCTGGGGTATCTTGAGCCCTAGAACTGAGATTTTGAAAACCAGCAGTTGTGAAGGATTCCTGTGGCACTTTCTGCAGGATCAAATGAGGGAGAGAAGGGATTAACCATCATTGCTGGCATACTTAGAGCCAGCTCTTCCAGTAATGAGTAATTATTAACTAAGCAGGGCTCTTAGTACACGCTTCTTTCTTAACAGTTTAATGAATCCTCACTGTGCATTGTGGTGAGGATTCTTCTTTTCATTCTACACAATGAGCAAATTTTAGCTAAAAATCCAAATAGTTACCGCATTCTGCCTGTTGAAACTCCTCCCTGCTCTTCAAGCGGGTATGGTATACATTGCCTCATGTCCTAGGCTGATGCTTGCTGACGAGGTAAGCCCAGAACAGATGAGCAGTAATCCTGGCACACGGTTTGCAGAAACAACTCGGTGGTACAGATCTGCAGTATGTTCATTTGCCGGTTTATTATTATTTGAAAAGTAAGATATTTTCTGCAGTTAATTTCCTGCATTCAGAGAAAGGGCTGCCAGGGAACATACAGTTATCTGCAGAACTAACTGGTACAAATTCTCCTCAGACAGTTCTGTTTGGTAATTTCTTCAAAATTTATTTTTCTTGTGGTGATTAAATGCAGTGTACTTGTAAAGACATTTTTGAGTATGTGCCATCTTGCCGACTGATCCCTGTGGTCAAAGTGTTGCTATGGGACTGTCTGCCATACAGCAGAAGGAAAGGTGATTCCCAAGGGATGAAAAGTTGGTTTTGGATACCCAGAATTCCAGTTCTGGGAGCTGAGAGCAAAGAACCAGTCAGGACATTAGGTCTGGTCTAACTTACTGCTTTTCTTACCAATTAGAGAAGTGATTTCCTCTGTCAGACAGAGTAATACTTTTTTTTTTTTAACCCCTTAAAGGAAGGGTATAATCCCCTAAGGTATAATCTCAGTTATGTATAACACTGCCTTATATCACTGTGCAGCAAATCCTTTTTCTGTATAGGAATAGGGAATAAATAACCTGTACAGTTAAAGCAGTAGATTTTTTTTGTGTGTGTGCATGAACAAGGCCTTAGTTATTTAAAAAAAAAACAAAAAAAAAAAAAAAAAAAAAAAAACAAAAACAAAAACCAACAACCAAAAAAAAAAAATACAAAAACCAAACCACCACCCCCATCCCAACCCTTAAAAGAGGGGGTTGAGGTTTAGGATTCCTGAGACAAACTAAGAAATGTTTGCCCTGATCTTGCACTCTCTGAAACCAGTGGCAATTTTTTTTACCTTCCCTGGTTGTAAAAGCTGGAAAGATCAGCAGCTTGAGCTGATGATAATGACGAGGAAGCCAAATCGTAGGTCAAGCCTGGGAAGTAATGTCAGGAGCCAGGCGGCCTGTTACACAGTCCTCTGGAAGCCAATGCGTATGGTGGTAATACGCTTTTCATTTCCTGTAACAAGTCATTCTTCAAGCAGTGGAGGGGTCCCTCCACGTGAACTGCTGGCCCCAACCTTTCACAGATGGCCATAGCATCTCCAAATTGTATTGTCTTGTGGGAAAGATTGTGCTTACTCCTAAGCAAATATTTTTTTATAATTTCAGGCAGGGAGGGCAAAGAAGGAACAAGCTGTTTTTCTTGTTGACTTTGAGGATTTTGCTGGTACCAGCCTCTTAGTTCATCTTGCTCGTGAGTAGCTTGTGTATTTTCTAAGTGTCAGGATGGTAGCCCTCAAGCTGCCGAGTGCTAAGTGCATTTGATCAGTATCATTAGCAGCCCCGAGTAATTGATTATTGTCCATAGCTGAGTATTCAGAGCAAGCACACAGCCAATGGCAGTCACTTAATCTGTCATGCCTGCATGTTCTTGTCCCCTCGAGATCTATCAGCTGTGTAGCATCTGACCCCATCAGGAAAATCATTGATGGCTGCTTCGTATTTACCGTGTACCCATTATGTCGCCTGTATTAACCACCTGAACTGGCTGCAGTGTACACGGGAGACGGATGTATAGCAGGGATGGCAGAGTTTGTAGATCTTATTTCAGTCTTCCCTTTCAAGCAAATCTAAGCCTGGATTTTTGTGGGAAGAGGGGGTGGTCTTTAAATGTACACTGTTCAATTATTTTTCTGGTGTTAGTATTAATTGCAAAACTCAAAATAGGTTGATTAGAATAAGACCTCACAGAGGTGTTTATAATTCAGATTTTAGAGATGTGACTAATGAATAACAACCACAGCTAATCAGTTCTCAAAACTGATGGTAATGAGCAGAAAAGGGGGAGGAAGCCAACCTATGTCTCTGCTAATGCATTTTTTTCAGCACTGCAGCGGAGGGTGGCAAGATCTTTTAACAAGTGTTTGACTCGGGTGGAGTTCTTGATTTTCACAGGAAAAGCCATTTTTCTTAAAGCAGTGCTTAAAGATTAATTTTAAATAACCATTTGCCAATTACAGCCTTTAAAGTTAGGGTAGTATTTAATTGTTGGCACTGTCTGGAGGCTCGAGGCTTGTTATGGCATCTTTGGGCTTTTTATTTATAAGTTGGGTTTTTCTGCATTCATAACAGCTACAAAAATGACAGCAGTGAACACTGGAGTCCTTTATTCACAGAACTGGCACCACAGGAGCATTGGCAGTACATTTTTTTTTTTCCTCCGCGTTTCCAATATTTTTGACCTTGATCAAGGTCACTTCTTAAAGATGAGAGGATGTAGTAACTCTTTTGCTATATCCGGTGAGTCCTCTGCCTCTGTGCACATGTGTGTTTAACTGTGTGGTGAATTTGCTGTCCTGAATAGGGAAGAACCTGAAACACTTATCAGGTGCTCCTGAACTGGAACCTCAGTCAGGAATGAGCCTGATCCACACGGGAATCAGGGTAGTCTTAGCCTTGGAAAATGCCTCTCAAATCAGGGGCAGACACCTTCATGTTGACTCTGTCTGTTTCTCCCGTGTGCCAGAGCCTTGTAAGGTGAGAGAGTATTTTCTACCAGCCCTTTAGGTTGTGCATTTTAGTTTGGGGTTTTTTTTGACGCTGAAGGACACGTTTGTTATCAAAGTGTGTTCTCTGCAGTTGAACAAACAATTCCACTGATACCAGTGAGACTGCTTGTGGAAGGAAGGCAAGAAAAGAAACTGGCCCTGGCTGGTGAGGCGCTTGTACGCATTTCAGTGCACTCAGGGAGGCTCTGCGGATGCCTACTGCCTATTTAAGGAAAAGGGGAAAAAAAAAAAAAAGAAAAAAAAAAAAGAAAAAGATTTCAGGAACCCAGTTTTGTCATTTGACATACAGCTGAGCTGCCGGTTTGTACATTTTGTCTTGAAATAATACCACAGAACACAACTCACTGTGGCCATGATGATGAGGTTCCTCGTTCAGCAGTGGGCAGTGTGGTTTCTAAATAAAGCTAATGGTGGAAATTAGTTGTATTTAATACTTCAAGTACTGGGGCAAAGAGTACCCTAAGGCCAAGGTTATTCCAGTCACTTATGTCCAGCATGAGGCTTTGCTGAAGCGAGACAGACAGCTCTACATGTCTCTCACCCTTCGCTCTATGTTCCCACTCTTTATCATGTGCCGGCAGTGGCGTTGATGAGAGCTGGCTGAGGAGCGGTTCAGCTGAAAACCTAGCTGTTTTGGGGGAGAGCCAGTTCAAATCGGGGAGCACTCTGGTGCAGTCCATTGTGCAACTACATGAACGTTACTGCTGACGTGGGTAAAGGAGAGCACACGTAAAGCGGCCAGGTAACCATCACCTGAGAAACAGGTCTAGTATGTTGATGTATGGACATACGGGTGTTTATGCTCGAAAGAGACAGAGCAGTCATCTTAGAAAAATCTTCTATCAGCAATGAAGTTTTCTGCTTCAGAAGTGTTTTAATGACTAATTTCTGTTTTCTGCAGAAAGTTGAGCCTTTCATTGAACAAGCAATACTAGGCAACTTTCTGTAAAGTCTCTCTGAAACATTTCAGACGCACAAGCATACGTATATTATCAGTCAACATATAATGGAGATGCAGAATATTCTTAAGTCATGAGCAGTTTTGCAGAACCCTACAGTTTTTCTATGATTTCCTGAACGTAATAAAAATTGTAGCTACTTTGAATGACCCTAGCCACTGCAACAGTGTCAATGACTTGGTGTGGCCATTGAGTCCTGCCGGATGGTTCATGACACCTGATAGAAATTGTATCAGTCTTATAGGGCTTCTGAGTAACTTTTCCAGAGTTCTTTCAATCTTCTGCATTATTACACTTCACTAGCGTTCAGAGGCCTTAGTACCGACTTACTGCATTGGTGCCAATTGCACTTTAACTTCCTTTGGGTGGGACTGCATGTTCGTAATCCTTCCATGGCTTCGGCTTTAGAGTTTGCAGCAGCAGCAGCATGACTACGTGAGCATAGATCCAGAAGCACTGGCTTCCTCACTGGCTGAAATTTTTCATGAGAAACAGGCTCATCGCTCAAAAGGCTGTTGTGGGTGCATGTCACCTAAGTCTGTGTCAGTTCCTGGGGCAGCACTTGCTATGAAGACACGTGTGTGGCCTTTGTTACTGGAACGTAAACATCGCGTCTTGTGAATTGTAGAGAAAGGAAGGTAGATGTTGGGAGAGAGGAGGAAGAAGGGAGCCTTAAGCAGTTTTTCTTCTTTTGCTTCAGCTGTAGGGCTCTGAGGAAGATAAGGCCTTTCTTCATTCTTTCAACCTCTCTTTTAATTTATTTGCTGCCAGCCCTGGCAGAGTAATTCTGCTGAACAGTTGAAAATCATGTATTTTATATTGCAGCTGTGATCTTCACGAGAACAGAGATCAGAGGGACAGAGCAAACTAGTGCAGGGAGCACCTTTATAAACACACAGAGTTTTCATTCCTTACGGTGGTGTGGATGTGTGAACGCTGCCTCAAAAGGGAGGAGTGCAGCCAGCAGGAGGGGGAGGGAGGAGAGACGGAGATGCAGATCATTAGTCATTTATCTGCTCAGCGAGCTTCTTCCTCTGCCAGGGCAGGCAGCTAGTACCGGCCGGGGAAAAGTCCCAGAGTCCCATCATTAGTGGAAGCAATCCCAGCGGACCCATGGACAGCCCTCCTGCAGCCTTCCATACGCTTGACCATGGGGCTCCCAGGTCTGCAGCCCTCTTCAGCATCTCCAGGATGCCCTGGCTTGTCCTGCCCCCTGTGTCTCCTCTTCCTCCAGCGTCTTGGGTTGTGCACCTGCCTTTGTGGGGCTGGCTGCACCACTGAGGCTTGCCTCCAGCCTGCATGCTTCACCCATGTCCGAGCGCCTCCGTAGCTTTGAAAGCATTTTTACATATGTATTTTACTTGGGTTTTCCTTCCCAGAAGTAACACCTGTTCAGTTTGGGTTTATGATTGCTGATTTTTTTTTTCTGAAGTTGTCTGTTGTTAGGTGTCTGGGTCCATTATATAAACCAGGGGTCTTCCAAGAAAAAACAGTTTAATAAAGGTAGAGAAGATATTGGTTGACTTTGTCCAAAGTAGTTACAGTTAAAACTGTAGGAAATTAAAGCAATGCAGAGTTTTGCATAGAACGTCTTGGCATGTAACTCAAATTAATACGGTCTATCAGCATGTTTGAATCCTCACAATCACCACCTTCTCTTAAACCAAGAGAAGATGGGACAGGAAAGAGAAGGACATGTTTAACATGTTTTTAACATGCCTGCAGGAAAGCATTGGAATTTGTATCTCAGTACCCACATAAGAGGCTGGATGTTTGTATGATACATGTAAACGAGCAATAAATGGTGACATTAAAGACAGTTTATGTGCCTACAAATAGCTTTCAGCCTGAGTCTAGTAACAAAATAGAGCTCCTTTTATCTCAGCCTCATTCAAGGCCCGCGTAGTAAAACCATGTTGGCGATGGTGCGTCTGCCTGTAACATTTACTTGGCCTGCTAGTATTGTGTGAGAGGAGCTAAAATGTGTCTATATTGGCACTAAAGTGGGATAATCAATCGAGTTAAGGCAGTTCACTGGAAACTAGTCTGAAGAGTCCCGGGGGAGTTTTTCTGAAGTTCAGTGTCTGACACTATGCTCTCGAAATGGAGGCAGCACAATCCTGTCTTATTTTTGCTCCTTTTCCGAGCACGCAATGAAAGCAGGTTAAATTTGGCCGTGCGGGCTGGCCAAGTGAACTGGCTCCAAAAAAAGCCGGGGTGTGGAGGGCTTCCCGGCGGCCGGGGCCGTCTTTGCCAAGCAGCACTGGGGTGGAAGGTGGCAGCAGGGCGCCCGGCGGGGGCACCTGCAGGTTCATGGACAGCTGAAAAGGCAGCCTCGGAGAGACACAGGCCACGCTCCCGCTGGTGTGTTGCTTCAGTCTGGGGCATCGCTCTGGGCGATGCTGTTAAAGCTGGAGCATCCTTGTAGTCGTGCCAGCCAGGAAGTCCTTTTCCGGGGTTTGCATCTTGGTTTGAGGAAATGCTCCATAAGCCGCACTTTTAAAATAGTCCTTGGCTGGTGCCTGCGCTAGCTCTGCTGGCAGATGCTTTTGTGTGAGTGTGCAGATCTGGTTATAGGGAACCTATTACGTACCGTATTTAGGCGGTAGCTTCACTGTCTGCATTCTCTTTTCCATGCCACTAGCAACGAAGAGACTACGCTTGTTTTGTGCTTAAATCCTCTTTATATTCTTTATTCTCTGAAGAAGTCGGATAAAACAATCTTTTGATGGTAGTTAACCACTGAAGCAGGTTTTTGTTTCGTCTAATTCTGTTCAGGTAGCAGGATAGGTACGCAGATGACAGGAGTATAGAAATCCCTAAATTGAACAGATGGATTTTCTTTTTTAAATGAAAAACTGCATTTCGGATTCTAAAAGCATGTAGGCCTTTGGAATTTGACTACACCTGGGTTATAGCTGGTATTAATGTGCATAACTGGGGGCAGAGGAGAGTCACGGGTCTCTGAAGCAGTAATTTACTGTGCTTCAGCTCTGAAAGAGTTTTATCTGTCTATAAACAGGAAGGCACAGAAAGCTGAGGAACCTTTCAGAAATCTTTTTGTTCTACAGCATGACCAGGAAAGAAATTCCATCATTAGGACAGATTTTGCTGGAAACGACAAATTCATTGATGTAAATCATGAGCTCACCTTTTAAAGTTTCTGTTGAACTACAGTGATCCCCATGAATTCCAAATGCACCCAGAAAATAGAGAAGCGAGAACATAGCCTCTTGTTTTTCTTTGATAGTGGTTCCCTTTTTTCTGTTTTTGTTTTATTTCCAGCAGAATAGCAGATAAAATCAGGGCATACTAAGAAATGTTAGTGGGCCGATTGATATGATCCCATTACATGTCCTTGGAATAAGCTTGCTCTTCCTGAATAGGAAACGTCAGTAGATTTTAGTTGGGATTTGCACCAGTATGGCTGAGACAAAAACTTGGACTTTCATTCTTATGCAAAAAGGCAATTCTTTGTGAATATGAACAAATGCATTTAAATACCTGTTATATATTCCTGGCATTCAGAGCACCAAAACTACTATGGAAGGTAATACCACTGTGGGAAGATTTATTTGTCAGCCTTTTAGTAGGACACTTATAATGAAAAATCTATTTATTTCGCTTGTCCGTCAAAATATGACTTGCCTTGAGTGGATGAGTAAAATTTTGCAACTCTGCATTAAAGTAATGCAATTCCTGACACAGCCCCAGCATCAGTCAGTTCCTGTCTTAATGTAACGTGCTGGGGGAGGTATCTTGTTTATGCTTTGGTTTATTGCTTTTAGCTGGTGTGAGTAGCAAAAAGACGCCTGCAATATCATGATTTACACGGTATTGCTCATGTTAGTCCCATTACTTTGCCAGATATTTTTCACGCATCTCTTCACCTGCCACCCCTGGAACTGCAACTTTCTTTGCTGTGAGTCACACTGGAGTCTAGCGTAATGAGCAGGTGTGGCTGGCAGTGCAGATGGGCTCCCGGAGCTTGGTGCAACCGCCCGGGATCAATGTAAAGACGGAGAGTGTGTGTGTGCACATGCAAGTGAGAGAGAGGGAGGGAAAGAGAAGGACGCACATGATTTTCTGGCATGTAAATCCCTGAGAACAATGAGCACTACAGTCTGCTCTCACTCCCAGCACAAAGGGGAGAAAAATACAGTGACCGCAGTCACACAGGGCAGACTATTGTTGAGCTAGAGGAGTGGAGCTTCTGCTTCGTTCCACCACCTGTGCCCAGCGTAACAGAAGCTTCCGTCCTCGCAGTGCAGTCTTGGGTTTCAAAGAGAATTTGGGATGCGCTGGTCGGCAGCATCACCACTCCTCCTCCTCAGAGAACCGGCACAAATCCTTTCAGACTTCCCTTTGGACTATGGTTATAACGTTGCTGCGGCAGGCTTCTGAAACACCCTCAGCGGGCATGGGGAGGGCTGTACTCCAGGCAGCGTGGGTGCTCACGATGAGGCAAATGTCACACAAAGGGACAGGAGATGAGCTTTCCTTCCTTGTACATGCTCGGGCACTGAAAGCAGACAGCCCAAGTCTGTTATCCTTTTTACAGGGCTAGTTGCCTTTCTGCCCACAGGGAGGATAAGTTGGCCTCTTTCCACAGAGATTTGCATTTTGACTGCCATCTTTCTGGAATCCTTTATGAAATGAAATGAGGGTGTTGGTTGACTGTAAAATGCAAGCTAGGCGGGCAGGATGCAGTGTGCTCAGCTTGGCCGTAGCAGCCGTGACTGCTGGAGAATGGCCGCTGTGAACCCCAGGTTCTGGCGGTGCTGAGCGCTTTGCAGGATGAGACCCTCCTGCGTTACTGTGATCAGCTCCGGCCTGAAAGTGCTGAAGTCAGGCAGAGGGGAACTGGTAAACTATGGCAATGAGTAATCGGGCAAAGGATAGAAAGGATTTGTGGTGGGAAGCGATCAGTAACATTAAAAGCAAACAAACAAGCAAGCATCATAGTGTTATGGATTGCTTTGTGTTATGAGAAATTCCTTAGGCCAAGCAGCTCCATTTATACATTCTTGTTGTAATTGCACAAACCACGAGACGGTAATTTAAAAAACAAAACCAAAACAAAAAGCCAGCGGGGGGTTCCTTTCCTTCTCTGCAAAGAGGAGTCAATTCTAAACTTTTGTTCCTTTGCAACATTACATAGGGGCTTTGCAGTGCTGAGCCGCCTCGCCTGAATGTTAAATTATGGCACTTGTTTTACTCTTTATTTCTGTGTCTTGCGTGATGCAATTTGTACCAGCAACATCTGAATGCTTTGGCTTACTTTGAAAGACTAGGAGAGCTAAGGGTCTTTCATGAAATAAAAGAAAATCCCCAAAATAGCCTTCTGTAATTTCTGAATTGTATTCTTAGCTGCATTAGCATATAGCTGGAGTTAATTCATTTGCATTAGTGAAAAAGTCAAAGTGAGAGCAGAATTAGGCCTGTTTGAAAATCAAGCCAGAATCATATCTGATGCAACTCAATTTCAGCTTTGAATTGGAAGCCTGTCACGTTGCTTGTGAACCCAGAGACGTGGATGTTTCAGACTCTTTCTGAATGCTAGCTGTGTGACATACCGAAGGAGGGGGTTGTCCTCAGTGTTGGACTGGGGCCCCTGGTTTTCCAGCCACCCCAGCAGTGGCCAGAACCAGGGCGCAGGATTTGCCAAGGTGATCCAGGCGAGCCTGCACTGTACAGTGGCTCGGGGGCAGAGACCCGTCCCCCCTGCCCTGCCACCGTGCTGCACAGAGGCACTGGCCCCGGAGGCCCTGCCAGCCAGCATCACCATCCGCAGAGCCCATGCTGAGCTGGGATCTCCTACTTCCAGAGCTAGTCTGGTCCCCCCAGGCTCAGGCGTTGCTTGCCTGTTGCCCCATGTAGGCATAGTTTTAGATGCTTGAAGATGTAGGTTTGTGTCTTTGGGAGGATGAGGGGGTGGTCACCAGGGCTGTGGGATCTGGGCACCTAACTCCCATGAATTTCGGAAGGAGCTGGGTACTCAGCTTGTATAGGTGCTTTGGAAGTCCTGAGAGATGATAGTGAGGTCTCCAAGCAGGAATTTTTTCCCCTGCCTGGTTATCACAGTTATCTTTTGGCTGAAGCAGGAGGACTGATAGCCCATACAAACTCGTAGCAAAACTATAAATTTCTCTAGCTATGAACGTATATTATTTTTTTAAATCTTTGAGACCTTTGTCTCAAAAAGGCATTGAGCATTACTTTTAAACATACTGCTCCTTAAATATATTTTTTCATTAAATGACTGGGTCCTCATTTTCTTCTGTTTAAGAAAAAAAATAAGAAAAACGGAGACACGCACATTTCTGGGGCCTTCCTTAAAGCATGTATTATTCGACATACTTTTTATCATGTCAGTCATATGACCTGAGTTCGCTCTAAACTTAATAGTTACAATCTTTTAAATCCTTCCTCAGATGGGAACCTCTCCATGGCTGTAATAAGTTTTGTTCTCCTGTATCCTTTTTGAAATGAGGTAGCAAGTACTTGAGCTTGAGTGTGCATGAAGGCTTTACATATGGCTTTACTTTTTTTTTTTCTTTCCCTGTATTAACACATTCTCCCACCCTGTTGTCTTGTTTCTTTGCCACTTCTTTGTCCTTCTGTACAGAGCAGGTGTTTTCACTCAACTGCCTACAGCAATGCCGAAGAATTTTCCAGAGCAGTTGGAGTTAAGATAACATCCATCAGCGTGTATGAGGAAACTGCCGCTTTTTATGTGCATTACCTTGCATTTGTCTACACTAAATTTCAGCTGATCAGGGAATATTTCCTCAACGTCTTTGGAAATTATATAGTCATTGACTGAGGGGGAGAGAGAGGATAGAAATTAAACGGTCACAACATTTGCTGAATATTTACTAGTGGAGAGGGAGGGCTCCTTTGAAATGAGACCAGTTTCTCACAATCTCATTTCTCTGTGCTGTTCTCTGTCTCTCTCTCTCTCTCTCTCTCTCTCTCTCCGTATCAAGTGACAGGATTAGGGAAGGCATGAAAGAAATTTCCCTTAGTTCTCTTCATTTTGGGAAGACGGGGCAGCGTGAAGTTGGTGTTGCAGGAGTTGTGTGCGGGAGCCGTTTCAGGGCTTCCATTTGCTCAGGGAAAGGAAGGTGGGTCTGGGCGCCTGGTCAGGGATGGGGTGGGGAAGGTGGAGGGAGCTGGTGGCACACACTTGCCCCAAAAGTTGAGACCTGTAAGGGCAGAGCTCACAGCAGGCTTTTCAGCGTGCAAGAAAGCTTCCAGGGTTAGGAGGCTGCATCGTGTTCCTCATGCTTATGGATTGATTTCCCACCAAGACAACATTTGGGGAAAACCTTTTCTTCCTTGAAAGAAAAGCAGATAAAAATAATACACAAGTTCTTAGTTCTAATGCAGGAATAATATATTATTCCTTTCTGCAGACATGTGCTTGCCTTATGTTAGGAGAGGCACCGCTCTATCACTCGATAGAAAAATGGTCAGTGCAGGGGCACCCATCCGGGGCAAAGGCTGCATTTGCTACCACTGTGGACTTTTTGAATCACGTTCGATAAAGAGAAGGGGAACTGTAACCCCCATGGGGTTTGGTTGCCTCTAGTTGTGAACACCCACTTTTGAAAGTCTTAACCTGATTTTTACAAACAGAAACGTTCACTACCCAGAAAGTTCAATTCCATTTTTAATAGTTCTAGCCCAAATTCAGATCTGTTTTCCTTCCCAAGCATCAGGAGCTTCGCAGTTGTCACTACTGTTTCCTCTCTGTACCATGGTACGCTTTGTTGAAATATTGACCAGGAAACTCTAGGGCACGTGAAAGTTCATTTTCCAAGAAGATTTACACATAGCCTTGTTGAAACTTCATGTTGTGGATTGATATAAGTGAGTACATATGTATTTAGGATATGTGTTTTGTAAACTTTCTAGGCAGTCTGTGGCAAATGAAAACAGAATGTTTCAAATGTGTTTCTATCTTTAAAGACCAAACACACCAGCTGAGCCATCTACAGCTCCCGTTGCCATCCAAGCCCCGAACTCTGCGTGCTAAAGTAGTCGGGGTGAACCGGTTTTGAGCACCACCTTTAGCTGAAGATTTGGCCTATAATTTGTGTTGTGTGGGCTACTCCTAAGCAAAACTCTAAGCGTTCTTCAAAGAAAGTTTCTCTCATTTCATACCGGCTGTTCTTGTGTTTGATACGACACCAGAAGGTAGTAAAGCACACTTTTAAAAGAATTTCTCTCTTGAATGTGCGGTTTTGTTCGTGCTCGTGCTTCTCCCTGTGCACCCATCTGCTTTGGGGCCTGCAAATGGCACGCATCGCTTCGCAGGCAAGAAGCAACCATGGAAAAGTGCCTGTGGCTGCTGGCGAGATCAGAACTATGCGTGCAGAGAGGAAGGTTGAGCTTGGCCTCTCTCCATGGAGAAGACCGGCTTGTCAGAGACCCACGGATTTCAGCTGTGGCCTTGACTCTGACACTGAGCTTCCGAGGCTTTGAGGGAAACTTAAACACCTTCAATATCTTTGTGTTTTTTTGCCAGAGCACCTGCTACCTCACCATTTCACTGTGGCATATACTGGGCTGAGGGAGCTTTGGAAAGTGGAGTAGTGATGGAAATGGTGCAGTGTAATGTTTTCATTAAGTACCTTGTCTGCTTTTCCTTTTTCCCTTCTGATTTAATATTCCCCCCCCCTTTTCTTCCCCAAGAGTGNATGCTCTCTGAGCATATATGTCCAGGGACCTCTCTCTGCATGGTATTAAAATAGTTGGCTGCTTATAAAGTTATACCATCAAAGGTCCTGCCTATGGCCTGTTGCAAAATGAGTGTTCAGAATGTAGTATCTTTTCATCAGGGAAAGATGAAACGTGTTCGTTGCTAGATTACTATTTAAAGACAAATCACTCAGGTGCTATAATTGGATGCCCAAATCATGGGCTGAGTTCCTCCTCCTGGGGTCCTGTTGCAACTTTGATATACAGACTTTGTCAAAAGGTTTTGAAGGCAGAAAGCCTGCCAGGAAGAATAGTAGCAGAAAGGGGGAAAGATCAAGGTATCAAAGGGGATGGTACTGACGGAGGAGAAGTCTGCAGTGAGGAGGCTCCCATGGATCTTTTTCTTTCTCCTTCCCAGGATTCAAGAGCTCTCTCCCCCCAGTAGAAATCCAAAGGGGAAGCAGTGGGTATTAATACTTCCTGCTTGTTAAGATGCAAGCAGCCCACCAGAGCCCAGGGAGGAGGGAAGAGAGAGGGAGGTGTAATTTACTTCTTTTCTTGCTGGCTTCAGTGAACTTGGCTCACCATGGGTGTCTCTCTTGCTCTTGTAAAATACATCTGAATTTGGTAGCAGTATAAACGTGATGAATTTCTGGTCTGTGTTGAAGGGCACAGAGTGGTGCTGTCTTGCTCTTGGGCTTGCGCAGATATACATTTCATGTATCAGTTACCTACCACGCAGGGTGGTTATGAGGATTAATTAGTTAATGTTTGTATAGCACTTTGAAGATGCAATGCACCATTAGGCTCTAGTCTCTGCTTGATGCATGAGTAGAACACCCATTAATGCTAATGGAGGTTGCATGCATTTCTCAAGCAGGGAATACATAAATGTTAAATATAATTGTAATTATCATTGTAGTTCACAGTATTACTTGATCAGGCTTTTGTAATTTAGCTTAATTTTTTTAATATATAACTTGCAGAAAGAAAAAATGTTCTTAATTTTGAATCTTGCTTTCAAGAACAAACTCCTTCAGCCTGAAATGAGCAATCATCCTTCATTCCTCATGTTTCATTGTTTTCTTCTCCTCTTTGTATCTTGTGTATCATCTGACCAGAGGTAGATTTCTGTGTTCTGCAATTGGCAGAGGTATCTTGCTCGCTAAGGAAGCAAACTCACAACACCTAGCACAAATAGTATTTGATTACTGCTAATTACAGTGCTGTCACATAGACGGGGGGAAAGAACGACGGCTGGCTTTGTCAAACAGCAATGAAATAACCTGCTGTCTGTCTACTGACTTAATGGCTTTAATTGCCAGCGCATAATCAAGATCTGGTGAATTTGTTTGAACATATCAGCAGGCACCAAATATTTCAATTAAGATCAAGTTGTATAACTAGTGTTGCTCTAGCTAGAGCACAATTTTGGTAAATTCAGATTTTTGAGGCTCACAAAAGGGTACCCGTTGGCAAAAGCCAGCAAGCAAACTGACAGCTGTTTGGGGGTTTGGTGTGTGTCCCGTCCCCGTCCCCCCCAGACTTTCAGTAACCTTCTCCTCCTCCTCTGATGCTACTGGACCCCTTGTACGCGGTTCCCTTTTATTTTCTTTCAGTCTGGTTTCTTTCTCAGGATGACGTCCTCCAGCAGAGTACATGTACGGTAGGCTTTCTACTGTGAACCCTTCCCCTCAGTCCACCCCTGGCACAAGGCGTGAGCGAGGCCTGGGCTGTGACGTGCCACCGACACAATGGCTTTGTCCCAGAGGAACGTCCGTCCCAAGCTCCAGAAGGAGGCTCGCTGCAGCAGCATGAAGCGCAAGGCAATCTAACTGTCCTTGCAGAAAAGCTGTGGCCTAGCACACCAAAGGTGGTCTTTTTCTTCCGTGTAAATGATAGAGCATTTTTTTCCTTTTGTCCCTCATCTTCTTTCCAGAACATTCTTTTTCAAGATATCAGTCCCTTTCGATAGCCAGTCAATGTTACAAGAGCTTGGGATGAATGCCTGAATTATGTTCAGCTTTGAGAACTGAATTTGTCCCAAACTATCTGAAGCCACTTTATTTACATCAAAGCCTCAATCAAAGATTTTTGCTCTGTCTTTGAAGGATCCTTCCTTCAGGGATTCACGCCCATTCAACCAGATCATTAGCAGCTTCTTAGGCACAGAAGAACAGGCCCTTGTGATAAAATCTGCAAGGCCATGACCCGGACTTGCCATTGCTCTTTCATTAACCGCTGAAATGGGAACCTTGCACTTCTCTGAGGCTGCTTTGAGCACTGTAGACTACCCTTCCCCGTCCTGTTTGTATTTAATCATGACATTTGAAAAGACCCACCTGTACCAAGTTATGCATCTTTACCTCATCAGTTTTCATTTAGCTACTATCTGAATTTTCTGTTTGGTTTGTGTGGTTCCTATGGCTTGTTACACGCCAGGCCTTAGTCTGGATTGGTGGATGGATGTTCTTGGCACTAAGGACTCTACCTCACTTTAAATTGATCTTCTTAGCTTTGGTGGTTATAATTCTTGCCTTGACATCAGGAGAAGTGACCTGTGCTTGTCTGTATATTATCTTTTAGATTTATCCACATACTGTTCAGTGCAGCTTTGCTTGACCCTAAGAAAGAGCTACGACATATCTTCTCCCTGCCCTCACGAGCCCTGTAGTTTTTAGGGATCGTGCTTAGCAGGCATGAGCTCGAAAGCTGGCATGCAGAAAATCCCAAGTTCTTTCTGTTTGTTCTGAAGGACCTTTAGAAAGTTGTACCTGCCCCCTGCTTAGTTCTGGCAAAGCTGGAGTCATTCGTGCGTGTGTTTAGCGGGAGCTGTCGGCGCTCTACAACTCTCTAGATCAGACCTGGAGTCTGAGAGCTAAAAACAACCCCAAAATGCAGAGATGATGTATGATAGACAGATTTGCATTTGCAGAAAGGCAGAAAATTAAGCCAGAGTTTTCTTCCCCCATTTTTTTTTTTTTTTTTTTTTTTTTTTTTAAGTTGAAGAGGAGAAACCTAGATCACTAAACACTCTGGTACCAGTTTTGCTTCTTTTGGATGTGTGTGTGTACATGTTTCAATGAGTTTTCAGTCTTTTAATGGGTTCTATATATGGATATTTTAAAGATACGGATAAGCTGATATTGTAATAATAGGGTAAGGCAGAGATGCTGGGCAAGGTCAGTAGGCTTGCATATTGATGAAGCCAAAGAGTAGGAGGAATGAGGAGGACTTGTGAGAGTGCATTCTTTGTGCTTGCTACCCCTGAATCTAAATTTAGCTGAATTCAGGAAACTTGAGTCACAAAGGAACCTGCACTTTTTTTTTTTAATCAGATTTTCCTTAATATTTTTTTTTTTTTCTTTCCCAGCTACTCGATGTTATTGTCCAACTGAAATACCTTAGGTATCAGTCACAGAGCTGTATTACTCTCAGTGATATCACAGAGAACTAAGTTGCGTACTGTGGTTATGGACTTTCCATCTCTACCAATGCAGAAGATACTGGGACAGCAGCTGCCAAAGCATTACACATAAAAGCCACCACTTTGATGGACAGGGAACAGTGAGTGTTCCCTATTTGTTAAGCGGAAAAATAACAGAAGAAAACAGAGGTTTTACACTTTGTTCTTTTGCTAGTGTGCTTTTCATTTTCTGTGTCTTACTAGTTCTGTCACATATAGGTAGCCTGATAAGAACTTCCACGTTATGAAGTTCATCTCCATGCTCTACTAGGTAAATATCTACCCTTCGGAAGATGCTGTTTCTGTTGGTTCTCCATTTCACTGGTTGACTGTAGGCATGGGTGTTCTTAAAAGTACAGGCCAGATGCTTGGAAAGGGTAAATCAGCATAGCAAAGCAGCTGCTTCCACTTATGCCACCTGAGGACCCCCTTTTTATCTTTTTTTTTATCTACCCTTTGTGCGTTTTGTAGCTCCAAGCAAACTTTGCTAATATTGTTATTGGCAATTATATCTTAATTAGTTTCTGGTTTTCCAGCATTCCTGTCTTGTTTATTTCTGCTCAAGAGCTGTGAGCTTTGGTAATTTTCCAAGTTGTCATCTCACACTTCCAAAATCACCAGATTTCTTTCATTTGCGAAAGTACAGTTTTTGAAGTGTCTTGTACTTCCTGGCAAGGAGGTTGCATCCAGCTTTTTAAAAAACTTAGAACTTCTGTTTCCTTCTAACTATTTTCCCCAGTAAGAATTAGTGCAAGGTGTGTGTCTTCAGGAGCTCTGCTAGGTAGAGGTGTAGTTCGAAGTTCTGCTCTCGGCCTATGTCTTCTTTAATATTAATGAGGTGTAGGGATTGCTTGGATAGCAGATGTGTGAAATCCTGAAGGTTTTTACATTGCCTTTTAAATTCAGTCAAAGGTAGTACTCCTGAAATGCTCCTGCCATAAAGAATTATGGGGGATGTGCGTGCATCGGTGTTGAGAGAGGTGGTGAGAGAGGTAGCAGAGAGCTTGCAACAAGTGACGTGGAACAGCAGTGATAGGCACTACTGAGGTCAGATTCTTCGCTGTTCACTCTAGTATTTTGATTATGTTTGTAATTCTCATTTTATTTTTGCTGATAAAATTTCTTGTTGGATGCCCTTCCATAGAAAACTTAGAAATTTTCCTACGTAGTTAATATTCAGATATAAAAAACACTATTACAGTTTAAATGATGAATAGATGCTAATTTATACATATATACTTATACTCAGAATGCCTAATTAATGATCTTCTGTGTCAGTCACGGATATGCAAATGATTATATTTTGCGACTCTTATCATAATTGTGTTGCCCCGTCTGGCTTCAGTTTGGGGGAACGTTTTTACTGCAGTTTAGGAAGGGATGTGAAAGAGACTGAGCAACAAAACAACCCACAGTTAGTTAATGTCTCACCACTGCAGCTGATGTGGCATTTTGATCGTGCTTTTAGTTTTAGAAGTTGAAATGGGAATGGCAGCAGTAAAGAACGTAACTTTCTAGCTATGCTAATCAATCAAAACCAGGTAGATCCTGGTTGGTTTTTTGTGTGCCACTGGCAGGTGTGCCAAGGAAGACACCTTATCTTCCCTAGATCTCTAGTGAAAGGACCTCAGGTTTAGCATTATGAGCCGCTTTTGACAGACTAGACAAAAACGTCCACCTGATTGCGGGGTACGTGAGGTGCTTCACATGTGCCGTATCGGCCTGCACTGTCAAGCGCTGGGAGCTCTGTCAAGCAAGTGCCAAGTTGGCCCTGTTCCTGTGCTAGAGCTTTACAAGCTCGTTATCTTTCACG
This sequence comes from Fregata magnificens, assembly GCA_013389945.1. NCBI lineage: Eukaryota > Metazoa > Chordata > Aves > Suliformes > Fregatidae > Fregata > Fregata magnificens. The sequence goes on from WAAD01001024.1 coordinate 121,997, forward strand.
GTGGGTGAACTCAGTTCCCATGAAGACGACCAGCGTAAGCCTCTTCTGTTGGGCTGTAAAGAAGGGTGGATATTTGCACCGTGGCTGAGGTGTCAAAGGGAAGAGGAGAGGTTCCTCCAGAGGCACGTTTGGAGCAGGAACCAAATTAGAGGATCCGAATACCTCTCTGGAGAGCTCGCCTATCCCTGTCCACTATACAGGGAGCTATATTCACTATATCTTGCCGCAGCAGCGCCTGAAGTTAAGTGGTGTTGGGAGCTCATCGCGAAGCCATAATTTCTCATCTTTCTTTCTCCTTAAAAAATGTCTGCATCCACGGCAAAGTAAAAGATTCGCAATGTATTTTATTAGGGCTTGTGGGTACATTTTGCTACATAAATAATTCTACCTTCTGTAATTACAGAGAACATTAATAAAAATTATGATTTTCAGCTGTGATATGTACTTTCATTGAAGCTGGTCCAAATCTGCAATTCTTGGGATTTGGACAAAGGGAAATGGACAGGGTAGGTTATTTTTATGACTGTCTTTCTGGTATCTTGGACTGAAAACAGCTGTGAGGGGAAAAAGATCTAAAGCTGACAAATTTCATGCAATTACTGGTGTTGAAAAACATATTTTAATAAATTAATTAATGGAAGCTTGTTTCTAACCCTCCAGCATTTATATCAGGATCCTGCGCGGGCCAAGGGTTTCCTGGGGCTGGGGGCAGCAGGGGCTCCCCGTGGGGGTCTGTCAGGGCACGGCCGGGCAGCTGGATACGTCCCAGCCAGGAGCAGGGCAGCCCCAGCCCCCGGCATCGGGCACCTCCCTGGGATGGGCCGAGGCTGGGCTGGGACGTGGGCCCACGGGTGGCCGGGCAGGGTTGTGGGGAGCTGGAGACTGGCCCTGCTGTGGCGTCACTGGGGCAGGGGCTGACAGCCCTGTGGGACCGACATGGGGTCCTGGGCCATGGGGCCCGGATAGGGCTGGTCAGGGCCACTGAAGCCCACCAGTGTCCATCAGGCCCCGAGAATTACTTCTGCAAAAAAAAGACTGTTGTTAATATTTTCAGTTGGACATGTAAGGAAATTCGTGAGAAATCAGAAATGCATATTGGTGGGGGTGGTGGGGATCTTATTTGGTTTACAAAGAGGAAAGTGCCTATAGAACAACCTTGGTTTTTCTCCCACCAAACATTTTTCTTGCTGGCTATTTTATCAGGTCCCCGGTACATTTTAAAGGCCTTCCCTTGTCGCCTTTTATTCCGTGATGGAATTAGTTTGTGTTGTTTCACCCGAAGCTGTGTGTATGAATGAGCATTCAGTGCCTGTGAGGAGGCTGCAAGCTGATCCAGAGGAGAGTCGGAAAGAGCAGTATAGCTGTTGCGGAGGAGCGTGCCACCAAGGCACGCTGTCCCTGCTGAGAAGCAGCCCAGAACTGGACTGGACGTGAGGAGTGCTTACGCTGCTTGAGTCCAGTCTATATGGGGCGGCCGCGCTTGCCTTGTTTCACTCCGAGTCTGGCATTTGTAAGCAGATGGTGGTGGTTGTGCACAGCCCAGGAAAAGACTTGGGCTGAATGTCGCTCTGGGAAACTCAGATCTTGCCTCCAGTCAGGAGAGTTCACGGCTCTGCTTAAGAGCACAGCTCTTAAATCACTGCTGGGATTTGCAAGGCGTTCACAGCAGCGTAACTGTCAAATCATGCCTCCGAATTGATCCTGTAGGCTGGGACGTCGGACCCTGGCCGGGGAAGCTATTGATTCTCGACAAACAGCCTCGCAGGGCAGGGAGGCGGTGTGATCTATACTGTTGTGCTCTTTCCTCACTCCTGCAAGTTACGACCATCACGACACAGGCGTCCAGCAGCTCCATGACATCAAATGCTTCATCATAGCTGGATGTGTTATTCAGCTCTCTGCACAGGGAGGCACACACAGTGGTGAACTTTGGATGAGGAGAACCCAGTCAGTAAACGCAGGAGAGATTGAGCGCTCTCCGTGAAAGCACCAGTGTACAGAGGAATGGGCTTCCCTTGTCGTCCGCTCCCGTACCCTCTTTTCTTCTGCAAAGGGCTGGATCTGTCTTGCAAAAATGCTGACACTTAAGCGTTCGTTGCCATTATTTATAGGTTAAACCTGTAATTGGTTGCAGCTCTTCAGAGACACGTTCCGGTGCCAGTGCTTTTTCAGTGCTTGTTATTTGGATGCTATGTGGTATGTACATTAGTCTTAGATATAGTGACCCCAGGACTTTTTGTTCTAATGTATATATGCCTATTAGCATTGGAAATACTACCCAAATGAGGAAAATCAGGGAAGTTTATTGAATTCCGAGCAAGATTTCAAAGTATAATCAACAGCTTGTTTGGTAGGTTTTCTCTGAATTTGTGGTACTTAGCATCTGTCACCTGTATTACAACTGAAATGTAGAAATGGAGAAATAGTAAACTTAAGGAGAAATGGAAAATTCTGCTACATGGGCAGCTTTTCATGTGTGTTGTTACAAGTTACTATAGTAAAGCTTTTCCACAGAAATGGGCTTTTTCCAGTGGAGTGGTAAGAAAATCTTCATTTGGTTCTTTCCATTTTCTAAAAAATGGCTCTGCATCAGCTTGGGAGTTACAGGAAACAACAGCCCGTGTGGCTTTGTTCTGCTTGTTCCAGCTGCTTATTCTAGACAGAAGGGCAACCTAGAGAGGAGGTTTTTCTTGTAAAACTAAGAGCAAGTTGTTATTATGTAATCTCAGGTTAAGAGGTGCTTTTTATGCCTGTCCTGGTTCATTAGTATTTTTGCTTTTGCACTGAGTGTTATAAAATTCAGGTATAGATATTTAAAAGCCGCATGTATTAGTTTACATTCCTGTATCTTAAAGGCATGGCAAGCTGGGGACCTAAACTTTGTGGTGATGTTTCTAAAGTTTCTTAATCTCTAAAGTTTCTAAGTCTGTTAATCATTCCCAGGATGTTTTCAGGCACTGCATTGTTCATCTAGCTTTCAGCTGCTGCTCAGAAATAAGCAAATAGAAACAAAAAATTGCTCTTGGAGTTAAACTGAGGAGGAGAAGTCCATGAAACTGCTGGAAAAACAACCCAGCCACCCTGAATGAGCCAATAGCGGGGAAAGAAATATAACACTTGTAGTGTTAAAGGCGCTCTCCTTCGCTCTTTGCATGCGTCAGCCACAAAAATAGCAACATCGGGAACAAAGCTCTATTGGTTAACGAAAGAGGAAAAAGGTGAGGCTGCTCCAAGTTGTGCTAATCGCGTTCTTTCCCATGATAGCCAGGTTACCTTGGTAGTTACTGCTGCAGAAGTGCAAAGTTTGAGTCTGCACCTCCTGACATTTCTACTTCTGTTTCTTCTCTTTGCCTGCTTGCATTGGCTTTGTGGTCACTTTTAGCCGTGTCAGCACGTTGAAAATTGCTGACAGTAAACACCGAAGGCATGCATGCATGCTACTGAAAAAAAACCACAAGGAAAACAGCCTTGGGTAAATGGTGGATTTGCTCACTGTTACATGTTCACAGCTTCCAGGCACAGTCTGGAGCCTCTTACAAAATACAGGGTCTGGAATTGTGTTTTTAAAGGGAATTGATACAGGCTACAACATTGCTCACTTTTCCATGTGAGTTTTGGTATGTGCAGTAGGTTTGTTGTGCATCATACTGGTACAGAACAGGAGAAATACTAAGACTTACAAGCAGAGCAGCAGCCACAGGCATGCAGGATCCTGGGTTTTGAGTCAGATAACTCGGCCGACCCTGAGACAGCCTGGGGATCAAAGAGGGGCTCCCAGGTCCGATGTTCTGTGTCATCATTGCCATGCCCACCTTCAGGAAGGTGAATGATGTAGAAACTGCACAGTGTGCTGATCAGTATTAAATACTGTGCGCTGCAGCGGGCTTGCATCTTACACAGATTAAATGCTGGGCAGGAGAGGGCAGAAAAAGGTACGGTGTTGGGCTCATCGGGGGCAGTGTACACTGGGGAACAAGGCTTCTCTTGTAAGTACCTGAGTGTATTGGCACTTGCTACTATCACCAGGGTATCCCCATGTTCCTGCCGCTTTCCTGTAGGTTCAGCGTGGCCTGGTTAGCCAGCACGCGTGGAGCTGCGGAGCTGGATTCTGCTTCTACCAAACTTGCCTAGGTGCTGCACCAGTCAATGGAATTGGATACAAACCCCAGAGCCCAGCTTTGAGCTGCATGTTGCCAGCGGCTGGGCTCAGTTTACAGAGTGCGGGAAGAGGGTAGGCTGGACTCAATCAAAAATGGATTTTGCTGGGAGCCTGTTGCTATTTTTATAGGAGTTTACCCAGCTGCTTTGGAGCCATTGCAGCTGTCTAAAGCAGTTGTAGTGCACACCTTGTTGGAAACGCTCGTCCTGCCTGGTGTCGTGCTACCTCAGAGCCAAGTCCACCTCTCCAGAGGCTCTTGCCAGGAGCCAGGCCACCTACCCACCCAAGAGAAGCTCCTGCAACATGGGCAGTGCAATGGAGGGTGACCCAGGGGCTTCCTTCCTCTTCCCTTTCCACCGCAAAGGTGGTACAGGGTGCAGATGAGGTCTGCAACCTGAACCAGAAACACAAAGATAAAACACAGGCCAGAATCTCATTTCTCTGGAGTTACAGGACAGTTTCTCCATGGAAATTATTAATTATTTTGCCTTCAACTGATACAGTTAGGATCAGGATTTGGACCTGATCTATTTAAAGAATACCTATTTAAGAACGTGGTTTCCAAACTCAGTTTCAACTTAGTGTGGTCTCATTCATGCCAGCCAGTCAAGCTGCATTTTAGTATGAGCTAGCCTGAGCTGGCTTAAATCTCTGCTTTAGACTGAATTAAAACAAAGACAGTCCAAAGCTGATGGAGTCTTTACTGCTTTGCCAGCTGAAGGTAAAACACCATGAGAAACAGGTGCTGAAAGCTGGGAAAAAAGATCGATGTTAGGGGAAAAGTCAAGGGATTTGTCTACCCTTTGTGTTCTGTATGTGCCGCTGCCTGCGCAAGCTGTCAGGCCTGGCAGAGGCTGCATCTTCCTGCCTGTGTGTAGTGCCTGCCCCACTCCAAGCGCTGTGTAGGCAATAAGTAAACAAACCAAAATTATTTGTTTCTTGACACTAGAGATTACACTGAATCCCTGCTGTAAAGCTCCCTGCGTTAGAACCCAAAATATTTTTTAAAGAATTCCTAGGAGGGTGCTGGCATATAATGGCTAATTTTGTAAATCTTGCATTAAAAAGGGGGCTGTACATTGGAGAGACTTCTGCTATATTTAGCATAAAACTTCATGCTCCCGCTGTCAGGATGTGAGCTTAATTACAGCATGCTGCAAACTTTGCTTTTGTGAAGGATATTTTTCTGCACTGCTTGCTTCAAAAAGCACAGTTTTGCTGCTATTTTTATGATGCTTTTGTAACAGCAGCGGGAGTTGAAATGGGTTCGGTGAAACTTGAGAAGGATTCTCTGACAAAACCAGTGATAGTAGCTGTGCAGTTCCTGGCTTGTAACTTCTCACCAGCTGAAATGAATCAATGTCAGGAGGAAGGCATAGCTGCTTGCTGTTCCTTTTTTTTTTTTTTTTTTTAATTTTTTTTTTTTTTTTTTTCAATTTTTTTTTCTCTCTTGTAACTTGCAATTCACTTTTCTATTATACCCCAATTTTTCTGTTAAGATTTTAATATGGATCCGCTTTTGCTGCTGTGTTTATGATTGGGTACCTGCTAGAGGATCGCAATAGAAAAATAAAACTGCTAAGTTATCAAGTTTTACATCCAAAAGCAATGAAAAAGTACACGGTTCAGGCTCCATGCCTTAAGAGATAACTGCTAGCTCCTTGCAATAATTGCCAAGCTGTAAGGAGACTTTTGTCCTTATCATGGAATCAGGACATGGTTTGCAGAGGCTGGCACGCTCTGCTCCAGAGAATAGCAGAGCTGTTGCACCAGAGGTGTGGTGGTAGAGAGCTTGTGACGTGTGTGTGGTGTACCTGAACAGCAAAGGATCTTAAGGCTGCAGAGGAAAATGTTTAGAAATTGGGAAACGTGGAAGATTTGGGGGGAGTGGGGGCTGGGTGGTGTGTGTTTTTTCTTAAGGCCTTTTTCCCTCATTCAGCAGAGCTGTTGTCTGTCTCTTTGCACTGTGTGCATAGCTGGTAACTTGTGGTGGGAATCACATGCAGGGAAAGAGTTTAGCGTAAAAAAACTTCACCTCTCCCCAAACGGTGCTGTGTGGAGGGATACACATTTCTTATGCAAGTTGTGCCATCTGAATATCCTGAATGTTGCCGAGGGTGAGGATTACGGTCTAAATTCCATCCATAGCTGTGAAGGACAGCCGGCACCTTTCAGAAAGTTCTCGAATGCAATGCAGGACTGAATTCCCATTAAAGTTATTCTGAGGAAACTGCATTGCTGTAAACACTCTGCTGCAGGAGAGGGCTTCAGTGTTTTGCACCGGCCACATGCTGGTGCCAGATGCTTCTTTTGGTCACTAAGTCCTGAAGACCTGAGCCCTTGGTACCTCTGCATAGTTAGCTGTCTGAGAAGTCTTCAAACCTAGAGCACCTACAGAGATACATAAGATGGAATTGTTACCTCCTGAAAACATCTCACTTGATTTCAAGGGTCATTTCATACTGAAGCAGCAAGACATGTGGAAGCCGAGCACACGAACCTCATAGAAGCACAGGTGTGGGGAGGCACGTGGCAGTGCGTGGAAAGTCAGATTTCAGAAGGATTTCTTTGAAACTGAAGAAAAGTGCACATTTTTTTCCTGCTAGCACACTGGGGTGGCATTTGAGGCAGTAAGAGGGAAATTCCCAGGCAGTACTGCGGAGCATACTGCGACAGAGGGTGCTGGGCAGACAGGCAGCGAGGAGAGTTTTGCTGCGCAAAGGTGCGGTTGCATGGGGAACCGGGAGAGGATCTGTGCTGGGGGAAGTAAAGCAGAGCCAAGATATGCTTTGCTGCGTGGTCAAACAAAGGAATTTGAAAGTCCAGACTCAGTCTGCACCTAGGAAAAGATTCCTTAAAGAAACAAAGTAATTCAAAGTGAGCAGCATCTGACCTCTTTTTTTTTTTAATATTGATTGGCGCTGTCATGAGGCGGGAAAAAATCCACTTTTTTTTTTTTTTTAATGGTAGTGGAGAATTTTTCTGCAAAATATTTAATTTGTCAACATGTTACACTAAAAAGTAAAGATGACATAAGTTGCTGGAAGAAACATTATTCTCACTTTTGCAAATAGTAATGTAAATGTTAAATTTGCTTTTATTTCCTCCCCTTGGTTTTTAAAAGGAAAATAAAATAATTGGCCAGATGTCTTTGAGATTTGATGATAGATTACACAGTACAGAAGCTTGACACCTGGTAGAAATTCTCCTATCTGCAAAGCTTTTAGAATGTAACAATATAAATTCGTGTATCTAAGGTAAACTGTTTTCCTACCCCCATGGGACTCTCACAAATTTCTCCTATTAGCATGGTGCAAGGAGTCTATTGAAACTGCTCACCTGATGAGCAGAAATCTACACAAGTGGCATTTGCAAAATCCCCAAAGAGAGAGACTCTAGTTGGAAATAATAATAATTGAAAACATTTTTAATTTAGACAGGACCATGCTCAAAGACATTTCAGCATCTTACTAGAAAATTACTGCTACAATAATAAACAACCCTGATGGCTGGGGGTGGGTAAAATAATTCAAGATCATGAGGTGGTATTTTGCCTGCGTGCTGTGTTTCTTGGCTTTGTTTTAACAGTATCATGGCAGCCCTCCCCTGAGAAGGGTGCACATTTCCTATATAAAGGATGAAAAGCTCCCTCATTTTCTGAAACACTGCAGATCCCCCTGTTCCCAGAATCTTGCTCGAGTGGCACTGCTATCTGAGAGTTGAACAAATAAACCTCACTTGTCCCTGTTTTCCCTGGATTTTGGACTGTTGGCTCAAACAATACTTCTCAGAGTGAAGGAAATAATTTGTTGAGCTGAATTTATTAATTATGGGCCAAATATTGGTGTTCTGGTTCTGCACTTACCTATTCTAAGACAATGTGGAAACAGAGCCAAGACCTTTGTAATTCTGTTTTTGCTTTATTGACAGTGTGCCAGAACAAAAGTGGCATCATCTGGGAAAGTATAATGAATATTTTGCCTAGAACAACTTTGGTGTGTTTATGTTTCTTTAAACATAATCTGAGACATTAAAAAAACCCTTTCTGTCAGTGAGATCTAAGCATTAGTCTCTAGACAATTCTTGCTGCAATTAAGAATTACATAACAATCTGATTGTTAAGAGTCAAAATAATAAACTAGTAAGGATTAATAGAATATTTGGCTAGGAAAAAAAGAGACTGAGTGTCTTGTCTTTCTGTGGGCTGTGTAGAGAAAAGCTCTTCCACAGAGGACCATAGCTTTTGGAAGAGAAGGGACTGAAATGGGTGATTTAATATACCTTCATAGAACAAATGTTTTGACTAATACCTTGCCCAGGACATTAAGTAAATGGCAAAGCAGAGAATTTCTTTGCTAAACGCCATTCTATTTGCATGAAGGTACTTCCTCTATGAATTGGGCTGGTTGATCCTGAGAAATATTGACTTTCTGAGGCAGGCTGGGCAGAGGGTTTAATAAACAGAACATTTTTACCTACTGGTGGTCTCTCTCCATCCCCTCCCTGCTCTTTAAAGGCTTCTGTAGTATCTCTGCGTAAGAGGTTGTTTTAAGTGAGAATGCTGTGATTTTTTTTTTTTCCTGGAAGAAATAAAATCTCCTTATTCCTAGTCCCCAGTATCAGTATGCTGCTTCAAGAAGAGCTGTATTAATGCTATTAATTGTCTCTTTAATGTATTGCTACTTCATTGTAAGGTTACTGGAGGCACCTCAGAGCCTGATCTGGCAGGAATGGCCAAGTGGAAAAGAGGCATCTTGAGACCTTCTGTCCTCCGGCTCCCTGGGGAAGTGTAGGTGGGTGGAAAGGAGGAGCAGGGAAACACTGGAGAGAACAATGGTCTGTCTGCCTCCTTCCTCCTATAAGCAGTAGTGCTGGAAACTTCAGTCTGTTTAGGGTGTAAGTCATTCTATCAGACATCAAAATCACGACAGGTCTGAGCTGAAAGTCACTTCTATCGTCTTCTCGCCCCAGACCCTAATGCAGTAACACCAAGGCTCTGCTTTCACAGCACGCCCAGGATGGACCTCAGGAAGCAGAGAGGCACGAAAGGTCGAGAGCTGCCTGTTACTATAATACATTTATCAGACTCAAAGTTTGATTGGGCAAATTAGATCAGGTAAATATTTAGCAGGCACAGGCTGCCCGGCCTGTAAACTTCAAGGAGTATAGGATGTATGACAGGGTAAACCACCAATAGCTGGCCAAAGGCCCAGCAAATGCAAGCCCAACAGTGCAGGGCATTCACTCCTCCGATCCGGGGCACAGCCTCCTTGGCAGAGCCCCAGCTGCAGAAGAGCCAGCGTGCAAGGGGGCAGCCGGGCTGGGTAGGGGGCTGGCCTTGCAAACTAAATGGGGAGGAGAAGAAAAGGACATTCTCCTTTCTCTCCCTTCTTAAAATCAGCGCTGGGTGATGTTTCTGTTATTTCTGACACGTTTCAGAAATAAACATCAATAGGAGCTAGAGAAGCAGAGCTAGCACCAGCACAGTCTTTGTGTACTTTTGCTCCACGGGGTTTCCTCTTCCCTCCTGTCCCTTATTCTTCTGAGGAGACTTTTCTGACTAAGACAATAGCAGGCTCCTTTGCTACTGGCTCTCTTTGTGTCAGCCCACCAGCAGGGGATGCTTGGTAAGCCAGAATGAAGATAAAGTCCCGGAAGACCAAATAATCAAAATGAAGGGGGGGGTACCCACAAAGTACAACTCAAGTTTTCTCTAATTTTGTGGCATTCACAGCTGGGTTGTGGTCATGGCTGACACAAGACAACTGGTTCCTGGTGGATCTGGGTCTTCACCACTGCGTGTTACTTGCAAAATCTGCCAACTTCCTGAGGTCGTTCTGGCCAGCAAGGAGTGGGTAGGCAGGAGCTGCTGCAGGAATTAGTTGCCAAAATCAGGCAGCCCAAAAGGCCGCCTGCTTGGCCTAGCCATGATGTCTGTCTTGATTTTGATTTGCAGCTGTTACCCAGGTAGGGGATTTATGTGAAGTGTAGATCAGAATCTAGAATTATATTCGGCACAGGAATATTTCAATTCTGGGAGTTCTGGTTCAGAGCGATCACTTGTTCAAATTGCAAAAAAATAATCCCTCAACTTTTATTGGAAGGGCTTCCAGGGAAGGCTTGAACAGATTTTATACTGTTTCTTTCAATCTGTACAACACTGCTGCTGCTAGAGTCTGTGTGCTTGCTTCCAAAGGAGAATGGCAGACAACACAACATGTACACACAATGCAAAATTTGTCACTTCCATAGGCAGAACTATCAACGGGGCTACTAATATAGAAGTGCCAAGAGGAGCACTATATTTGTCTGGATTTTTTTTTTTTTTTCTTTCTTGAAGCTTTCTACAATATCTTCTTGTGCAGAGCAGGTACAAGGCAAAAGTACAGCTGAACAGATGCAAATCAGATAACTAGCAGAGATCTGAAATGTGTAGTGAACTTTCTTACACGTCCATATGCTTCACAGTGCACTGAGAGAGAGGGAGGAGGCCGTTATGAGCAAAGGGGTATGTGATGGTGTTTTCTACATAAAAAGAGCACCCCAGCAGCACCTCTGAGGAAGCATAAGCTGGAGTTCTCTGGGCCACCATGGGGCCTGAGTGACTTGGAGGGGGTTGGATGCCTGTATCAAAGCTGAGTGAGGTTTCCTGTGAGCATCAGCGTTAGTTGTCTGTGCATAGCACGGCCTCTGAAAAGTGGTTTTGAGATCTGAGTTCCAGGTTGGCATCTGAGTTTTGATCCCTAAGAAGTTACCATTGCCAGCTACTGGAATTGCATTACTCCAAGCAGTTCAGCACTATTGATACCATGTTCAAAGTTAATAACCATTTCTCTGATCGTCTAAACATGCAATAGTGAAAAGAGAAAGTATGTGCTACTAGATGACCTTAAAATTACATTGTAGGATTGATAAATCCTGGTGTCTCAGGCCAAAGAGGACAGTTGTTCCATTTAGTTGGCAGAAAAATGCCTGGTGCCCTCATCAACCACAATCCTTTTCATAACTGTCGATCCTTTCAAGCAACTGCCAGTGCTCAAGACACCAGGAGTATGCTGAAAATAGCAGACACCTAGTAATTTGTTTGCCCTGCTGACGTGGGCACCAAGAAAAGCCACCTCGCGGGTCGGATCCAGTCCTTGTGCCACAGACTGGCCATCCCCAGTCCTTAGCGTCACTGCGAGCAGAACATTTTGGCTCTGTCACCCACGCTTTATTTGGGGAAGTACCAGAATCCATTCTGGAAATGAGGCTGAGGACTGTGCTAGAGAAGCAAAGGCCTCTTGGTCTGAAATGGCTGACAGAGCTGTCCCAGAGGCACGTGATACTTCGGGGCCTGACTGACAGGGCTAACTTCAGTAAGATTTCAGTGCGGAATTTTAAGGTAAACCTAGCACAGTTTTCTGTTTGTATTAAACGCTGTACTATAAGTCGCGGGGATCTTTGGAGATGGTTGAGGTGCAACACCAAAGGTTCCAGTGTGGGACATGGCAAATGGCCAAAAGTGGGGATGTTTTCAGCTGTTTGAAATGGAACTCGTGTGTCAGTGTCCCAAAGCCCCTCAACCCCTCGTGTGCTTTCCAAATTCTGCCCTCTGGGCCACTATCGGGGTGTTCTGCAAAGTGCTTCCGATATGAACAGCATCCAATTTGCCTCCTTTCTTCAGGCTTCTTAAAGAGCCCAACCGAAAACAAGTGTAGTCAGCAGCTTCTGATGTAAGTTTATTAACGTTTGGGCATATAACAACATTCCCATTAGATACCTTCTTTGAAATAAAGTGCAACTGGTGACTGTTTTGCCATTTTTGTGCACTGTTATGTGGTAGGTTTGTGCGGTTAGTGACAGTAAATGCCAGTCTAACATTGCCAATTTCAAGGCAGTGACTATTGATGTGAACTGGCAGGAACAGAAAACATTTCCAAAAATGTCTTTCAGTTTTGGGGTACCTGTATGTGCAAAGGTCTGATGTTTAGAGATCTGATACTTGGCGTTTTTCAAAACCTGACTCCTTTATATGTGTAATTGAGGCACCCTTAGTATTTCAACTGTTCTGGAAATGAAAAGATAGGTGGTTGGGTTTTGGTGTGTTGTGGTTTTTTTCCTCTCCTGTTTCTGTAACTGACAGCCCGAAATTTCCGGCCCCAGGCCAGTAACCTTGTCTTCTGCGGTGGAGCCTGTACTTGCCCTACTCAGGGCCTAGGAACCAAGGTTGGAGGTGACAACCACCACTCCTTACTCTTCACATCACCAGTTTCTCTTGCTTCTGCTTTTTGCTGCCCCTTCACGGGGGGCAGAGCTAACACGCCGCCGCTTGTAGCAGGGTACTTCCCTTGGAGGCCTGGAACTGCAAGCAAAACATTTAGTCTACATGTGGTTGTTTGGATTTCTAATCTGATGAAACCTTGCTCCAGATTCTCCCTAGAGGAAATGAAGCAGGAAATGGCTTTTTCTCCATTTCCTTTACCTCAGCGTCACCCTGTGCATCATTTGATGAGATGATACTGTGCTTGAGAAACACTTAGGGGATTCCCCCCCCCCCCCCCCACATTTTTTTTTCTATAAAAATTAATNTTATTCTGACAAATGTAGACTCTGGCAATCCTTCCATTTATTTCCCTTCAAAGTGTAAATTATAAGAACGTTCACGTTTTTTATCTAAGCAGATTACAGAGATTGGACATACAGACATCAATTTATTACACTTTTTCTTCCACAATATTGATTAATAGGAAACTATCTCCATTGCATAGGCCTAGGTTCTGGAAAAGGCTATTTTATTCTCAGGAATGATCCACTCAAACTGTAAATGTATAGCTATGCTATCATGGCGCATTTTATTCAAAGGGGATGGGCAGGAGGAAGTTCTTGCTGCTTTAAACCTTGCTGTGTTTTTTGTGTATCTCCTTGAGTCAGATCTCAAAGGTGGAAACCAATCAGTCCCTTCAGAGGCAGCATTTTAAATCAAATAGTGAAATATGTTTTAAACAAGTAACAGGTGTGCAATGTATGCCTTCATGTAACTGAATCTTAAAAATTAGTAATAATTTCATCCCAAAATGAGAATCTCCATGGGAGTTCATCTTCAGTGGCCCTGTCTACACATCTGTTTTGTCGCTTGTGCTGGTCCATGTCAGAGAGCATGTGTGGCAGGGTCCAGGGCCGGCTTGGTGCCCAAGGAGATTCTGGTCTGAGGGGAACAAGCAAAAACTGGAAGTCCCTGAAGTGGGAGGCAGACCTTGAAGAAGCTGGAGGGACCATTGGGTCCCTTTCTTGAATCCCAAAATATCTCCTTAGTGGTTCACCAGCAACAGATGGGAAGGCAATGGGTGGCAGATCCTCTAGTCACTGTGCCAGAGTTGAGAGTGAAAATAACATCTAGGACACTTTGCGGTATTTAAAACCCTAGTCTATCTTTCATGATACAACTCCCCATGCATCTCAAAGTTGAGGGTATGGCTTGTGTCAGGACTTGAAGCTTATCAGCCCACCAGCTTGGTGGGGTCAGGAGGCAGCAAGGCCTGTTGTGGTGTTCAGGGATGAGCAGTATGCCAGGATATAAAAGAAGAAAGAAAAGAGCCTCATCCCATGTACAGGTGATTGTGAGAGTGCAAAAGCCCTTCTCTGACTGGAGCAGATGCTGATACTCCTTGTGGGATGCTGTGGCTGGACCTCCCACAGGACTCTGCCTGCAACTTCTTCTCACTACTGAATGCAAGCAAGTGGGAAATCTACCTTTCCTGTCAATCAGAGCTTCCCCAAGTAACAGCAGAAGGACAAAATTGGCAGGATTCTTGTCAGTTTTGCTGCTGCCCATAGGGTACTGATTATCATTAATGAGTCTTATTGATTTCACTGTGCAGCTTCTTTGGAACAACAGGAGAAGCCTGCCTGCAGACTCAGAAACACAGCACGGCAGTGGGTCATATTTGGAAAGTTATCTGTGCAATCACAAGGGCTGGATTTTTTTGTTGTTGTTGTTGTTTTGTTTTGTTCAAATTAAAGGTTAGGTTCTGCAGAAGCTGATGATTTCGAGAGCCACATCCTTCCCCAGTCTCATCAGGAAATCATTCCACTTACCACTGGCGAGTAGGTGAGTGGGTTTCTCAAGCCCTCACAGAAGCCGTATTCTCAGCTTCAAGAGAGGGAAGGAGTTGTAATGTGACAAGAGTCTCTCGGGGATCTCTGGGTCTGATGCTTTCAAGACAGCCTGGTTTTTATTTGTTTTGGTATTGGTTAGCTCTGGCTGCTGCACTGCTCCACCCACGAGGACCCTGCTCTTTCGCCTGTCTTCTTAGGAGTGATCCTTGTTTTAAGGTGTGGAAATTAAATCTCCAGATTCAAAGCCCTAGCTGAAGGGCAGTATGTGGAAGGATTCCCCCTTTACCTAGACATTATGTCTCCAGCTCATCCTCCCCCCACCCCCCAGTCCTGGCAAGGAATGGCAGCAAAAACAAGTGCTGTTTGTTTGTTTGTATTTTGCTACAAAACTGAAAATAGGAAAGTTACTGTGCTTTTTAATTTTTTTTTTTTTTTTTTTAAACAAAACAGATGTTTCCCAACAGTTTTTTCCTCTTGGTTGAAAGCCCCTAATTTCTGTCAAAACAGCCATCGCGCAGTCACTCTTTAACTAGCTGTACTCGGGCTGCCAGTGGCATCCTGTTGCCTGCACTGAGTTTTGAGTCCACAGGGGCTTTGCAGCTTCCAGAGTAACTCCGGAGCGCAGAAGGCAAGATCTTGGGATTAACTCCATCCTCTCCCCACAAGCTGTTCTCTTAAATTGTAAAAAGCAAATAAGGAAACAATCTCCCCCTGCAGATAGCCCTTTTTAAAACTAGCCAGTGCTTCCTCTCCCTGCCCTCCTGGTCTCAGTGATGCAAACTCCAGACGGGAGCGATGGCAGCCCAGTGACATTTGTCCTTCAGTAATCAGTCAATTGGCGCAGCCCTCTACCTTTCAGCCTGCGCTTCTTAGGATCACACCGGATTTCTGACCTGTGATAACTTTGCTTTGAAGGGACAGCTTGATCCTTAAGCCCATTAGCCAGATGCCAGCCCTGGCTGGGGCAATGATGCTCTGGGCATGGGCAGGTGCCGGTTGTGCGCTGCCAGCCGCGTCCTTCCATGGGATGAACCTGGCCCACACGATTGGGGACTGGGCTCTGAGGAGGGCAGGTTCCCCCTCAAAGACATCTCCCCTAATTCCCAGCTGTACACATAATCCCTCCCCTGCACCATGGAGGGCGGAGGAGGGTTTTAGCCCCCTCGGCAGCCTGAGGTGTGGGACGCAGCTAGGGGCGTGATGCCAAACCTGCTGGCTCACTGGCCTGATCTCGTGTGGCAAATCCCCTTTTCCTAGGCTCCTGAGGGTAGCTGTGGGCATGGCAAGCGCTTGGAAAACTTTCCACATCATTTGCAAAGCTGCCCTCGGAGTGAGGCCATCTTCTAGACTTTGTTTAAATTTAAAAAAAAAAAAAAAAAAAAAAAGTATAAAATGGAAACATTCCCTCACTCCCCCATCTCCTTATCTCTCACTTAAAAGTAAAGGAAGTAGAACATTTTAAAGCAGCTTTGTTTCTATGGATTAAATGAATTGAAATACAGCTTCTTCCTCCCTTGATTTTCTGCCCTTGGCCAGGTAAAGAGCTGGTCCATTGAAATATTGACTATCATTAGTCTGAGATTTGGATTTTTTTCATCTCTCGATGAAGCACAGATCTTTTTTTGGTTACCATCAACCCTCTATCATAGCTGTTCCTGTGTAATGCTTCCCCTTTGATATGACGATGACTTTGTACAGGGGAAGGACCTTTACCAGAAGAAGAATTGTTTCAAGAATTGATGAAGGGTGAAAAGAAATTGGCAGCATATCATTAAAAAAAAAAAAAAAAAAAAAAGACAGACAGCACACCTTGGCATACAGACGAAGGGGAGGGAGGCGGCTCTCTGAAGGCAGCAGAGCGCGTTGCTAACAGGCCAGCTTAAAGCCCTCTTAACAACATGCAGTTGCTCTCCCCAGCTCATCCATTGATTTCCTCCTGCCCTCCATAGGGCTGGCTACAGTTAAACCTTGTGTCCTCCACATGATGCTGAACCGAATCAGATTTTGCTTTTAGTTGTTCGATCAAATTTTCCTTCCTTGAGCTTAGAAGGCACACTTGGGACTTTATAGTAATTGCCTCCCCACGCTGAACTGCTGATACCTTTATTGGATTGGCGTAGGGTTTCAGAGGACTGTGTTTAACATGCAGTGAGCCGCAGCAATGCAAACAGCTCCAGTGTTTAAACAAGCATCCATTAGGCCAGGAAACAAGACAGTGCCAGCCCATTTGGTGCTCTTTAGAGCTGGCAGCTTAAGGGGAACGGTGCAGCAGGGCTTGCTTGGAGGGGGCAGGATGGGGGAGACACAAATGCAGTGTCAGGAAAACAAGCAAAGCATCTCTGTAGGTTTGTGAGAAATGAGCGGAGCGGGGGGGAACTTGCGACTGGGGACATGTGCAAAGCTCATTAATATCTCATTATGTTCGAATTGCAGTCTCCCAGCAGATTGGCGTTAACATGTGATGTGCTGGAGGAAGGGGCTACAGGAGAGCGGCAGGGATATTTTAAGCAAGCTATTTTTTTTTTCTTTTTTCCTTTACATTGAAGAAGCGGAAAAAATAGTGTGTGCAGGGCAAGGCGCCAGCAAACCACGATGTTTTGTGCATCAGCCCAATACAGTACACTTCATCAAACAAGAACAGTGCTCAGTTGGGCTTATCATAGTACCCACTAGCATCTTTCAGTATTTCTAATAAACCTCCTTTATTTTCAGGAGTGCTTAACTCAGCTGTAAAATTTGGCTCAGTGTGAAACTTCCAACATTCAGGATCTCAGCCCAGGATTAACTCCCCCCACCCCCAACCGGACAGATTGGGGAGTGTGGGGGGGTACTTTGGCATTTTGCTCCCTTCTGTAAGTTTGTAGATAGAATGATGTCTGAAATACTTTTTCTCATGCTCCTATACTGAAATAGCTTTTGTTTTATCCTTAACTGGAGCATTGCAGTCATTAGCTTATCAACTGATAAGCTGCAGTCATTAGCTTATCAGCTGACATCAGTGCCCCTACTGGCTTCTGCAGGACCACATACATTTTTCTGATAAAATCTTGGCTGCCATGTTACTGGGAAAATACCCATCAGTTTTAGGGCCAGCTATTCCTTGACTTTCCATACCTGAACATGTAGATCCTTTGAGAAAATAAAAGGCAACTCCCAACAATGGCTTCTCCAAAAAAGAACAAACAATCAAGGACTTTCTGTAGCACACTCTCCTCCCTGGGCTCCTGGTTGCTGAGTTGCATGATTTATCTTGGTAAACTTTCATTGAGAAGACGAGTCACGAGAGGTACAGAGAATGTACTCTGCAGCACTGGGCTTTCGTGCAGAAGTGTTTTACTGGCATGTACCAATGAAACCTATAGATTTTGCTTTTCTGCAGACAGCTAGTCATTCTACTATTGCATACAAAAATCATTTTAATAGGTGCTGTATTTGAGGAGATGTTTATAGCCAAACTGTAAGAAAATCTTTCTTCTTCAACTCCTTTTGTGCTACAAGAGCAAAACAATGGTTAAATTAGCTCTGACTCTTACGAAATGCTTGCAAGCCCATAGATCTTGGTTCAGACTGCGTATTATGTTTGAACTTTATTGTCCAGGCTATTTGTTATGTGTTTATCCTTCCTAGTAAACTTTCTTTGGCTTTTATGGAACAATATTGGAGCCCTCCAGTGGCCAAACTAATCATTCTGAGGAATGGAGTTCAAGTTCTGCCAAGGAGGTTGATTTTTTTTTCCTTCCCTATTAAAAAATTAATTTGGCGATCCTTTTAGGTGGAGTTTATTTGAGTCACAGCATGATATGTGAAACGTAAGGAAAGCTAGGAAAAAGAATAAACAGTTTCTTTGCATATCTAGGATCTCCATATATTCATTCTTCTATATTTTCAAGAATTTAATGAGTTGATTGTTTAAATAAATTCATTTAGATTACATTTTGTGAGAGGACCCCATTATGCATATGAAGCGGAGACAATACATTTTGAATATCATGACAATTGACATTTCCTTAAGTGAGTCTATCAATGCTGTTCTCTAGCAAAGCCTATTTTTTTTTGTACACGATATTGCTATTCCTATCGGAGCCTCGGCAGGTTGAAGATTTCAGCCTCAAGGCTCCCTTGTCTGCTGCTCCCACTGGTGTCTTTCACTTTCTGTGGCCTTTTGCTGTGATACCCACTCTGTGTATGAAATAATATCTTTATCTATGTTGTATGCCCTGGATATTAGTAAGAAGGGTTCTCCTTATAAAGAATGTTGAGATCCTCTGGGAAAACTAACAGCTAAGATCGCTTACTTATGCCTCCTCATCTTTGGTGGGACGGTCATCACAGTTCTTCCTTTTAGATACCAAACTGCAGTAATAGTCTTTAGGAACCCAAAATCAGATAGGTAGGCCACGGTTATGTTGGAGCTGGGAGTTTTGGCAAGAGGTGGGGGATGACCAGCGGAAGAGGAGAAAGTATGGTCATTTGTTTGTCTTTTAATAGGATGACCACAGTCTGGCATTCAGTCCATGTTCAAAAAGCAGTTAAGCAAGTGCTTAAGGTGGTTATTCCTGCACCAACTCCTCTTTATTTAGGGGACACTGCAAACGAGTTTGTACCACTTTGCGTTGTAAAGCTGCAGCTTTATAAAATCATGTATTATCATCAAAATGCTTCAGAACTAGAACATTCAAAAACTGGTAGAGGGAGGGTTCTGTTTGTTTTATTTTAGCAAAAAGCTTCTAAGTAGCTTTTCTTCTGCAGGCACTGTGGGTGTAAGAACAATTGTACTGGGTCATCTCAAAGGGCCATTTAGCCCCTTGTCCTCTCCACCACGGAAGTCAGTAAGCGGAGCATAAGAAACAGCAGGCACAGAGTCAGCCTTCCCTGGCCTATCTTCCCATCTTCCAGCCATCACAGGTGTAAGAACCACTTGCTGAGCCCATCTGTAAGCAGTTTGCTTTTGCAGCCCCCTGCATACCTGAAGAAGGTTTCTTCTTGTTCTCGCAGGGTGGGGTGAAAATAAGGAAAGCCAAGAAACAGTTGCAGCAGAAGCTTCTTGCTTGCACTGCAGATCGGGGCAAGTTATGCAAATTCTGCTCATCGGCAGTAGCTGGAATTCTTGGAGCAACCCTAGGCATCTTTTCCTTTCATGTTTTTTATGTGAGTTTGAGAATTGCTGGAGGAGATGGACACCCAGCTCCAACTCACTTTTTGAGGAAACTGCTAATGAGGTCAGTTTTTCTCATGGCTTCTTCTAAGACCTGTAAGCACCAGCAGAGGCTGGGAAGAAAGCTGTTAGATAGATGGGGAGAGGCTGATCGCAGAATATGAATCTGCACTGAGGGTGGGAGCAAGAAGAGGCCTTGTAACTGTCAGAAGGAAAGCTAATGCTCTAGAGCCACTTTGCCTTCTGCAGCCACATAACTTAGGTGAGATCTGAACAGTGAAAATATGGGAAACAGTGACAGGAAGGGAAAAAGATAGGACTATGCAAGGGGGGAGCAAACGTTCCCCACCTGCCTGATGCACATTTCATCCCCAGCTCCCCGAAGCCTCCCATTGCCGCACAGAGCTGCTGCCACCATTGCTAGCTTGCCGCTTGTTTGTCATAGCCTTCTCGTCTGGGTGACAGAAGCCATCAGAGAGCTTCGGGGGTCTGGCAGAGCTCTGGAAAAGCGGAGGAGGCAGGGACCAGTTGTAGCTCTTAGCCCCTCATGGGGCAGCAGCATGAGAGCAGCTTTATCCCCAGGGAATCCTGCCTGCGTGCCTTTACTAAGAGATGGTGGAGCGTAAGCCGGGAATGCCAGAGAGCACAGGCTGTCTGCAGCCCTGCTGTGCTGAGACCGAGAGGCGAATCTGTACGGTTCTGTGGTTTAGTCTGAATCCTTGTGGTTTGAACCTCTGCTAGACAGTGGCTGCATGGAGAGACGGCGTTCCCAAGAAGGGCGCTGTGCCCTGCTGTGTTCCCCCCACAGCTCCTTAGGGAGCCTTTCACCCAGTACCCATTCAGTAGCTTGCTGTCTGGTAACATTTCCAGGCCCTGTATGGAGAGAACATCCTTGGGTAGTTTATGCTGCTGTACAGAGACATAGGGAACACTTGAGGGGAAAAATATCTGCTCTAGTTTCAGGCACTGCAGTCCTTTTTCATTAGCAGGGAGAGAAGTCGTCTGCCACTACTTTACTGATGAGTCAGGAAAATCCTCTATGTTTGCAGGGACGAATGCTTCTAATATGATTATTGCAGGTCTGAATTTGGAGTTTGGCAATACCAGACAGCTTTGGTTTGGGGGGAGGGAGGGGAGAAAGTAGCGACTAATGTCCCCAGACATATTGAGACCATGGTCTCCTGCAAATCCTACGGTCATCAGGACCCACAATATTCAGGGTTGGTTCTTGGCCTCGTGTCTTCCACCTGGCATTGAAAAAAGTCAGTCTCGGGCAGCTGGGCATTTTAAAGCTGGGCCCTTAATGTAATTCTGAAATATGCTAATTGCCAGGCTTTTGTTTTCATTTGACAGTTTTGAAAAGCTTAGAAGAAAGGAGGAAAAATAAAGGAGTATTGTAAATAGCCCTAGGAAAAACCTCAACCTGCTGCCCATGTAATTTCCTTTAAAAACAAACTTTCATACTGTGGGAAGCTTTATCACACAGCAGATTTGCACACAATCCTATATGCCGAATATCTACACGGTTTTCCATCATTTCTTAAGCATGCTTGCTCATTGTTAAAGTTGTTACTAAGGTTACTACAACTGTTATTTAAGAAGGAAGAAGTGCTTGCTTACCCCAAAGCTTGTCTCTATTTCCCTGCTATCTGTGCACCTAATTAAAAATACCTTTTTTTTTTTTTTTTTTTTTTTTCTCTCTCTACAGACTTTGCTTAGACCATCATGGTTATAACACTACTATTTATCTGGAATTTAAAGTCACAGCCCCTCCTGCTACCTCATCCCTTCCCTTGCCTCTTTTAAATAATCCAGAAGTGATTAAGCATGTAAGTTACTAAGCAAGAACTTGGAGCTGCACAACCTTCTTTCCCTTGACGCTACAAGAAAGTAAGACTCTTTCCAAGAGCAAATGTAATATCATAATTACAGGCCAAACTATGAAGATTTCAAGCTTTTTTAGTGGGACAAAACTGAAGCCTGTGGAAATGAAACTGGGGGAAAGACCTGACTCACGCAGACAGAAATCTTTATTAAACACAGATGTCAACAGCAGTAGCATGTAATTAGTGCCCTAATTGTGACTGAGCAAATAATGTTGGTGGCTTGGGGAGGGTCCAGATGCAGGCATCTGACTGTGGATGCCTCTCTTGGAGCTAGTTACCAAGGCTTCCTTTAAGGTCAATGAAAAGAAAAAGACACTTCTAGAGCATGATTTATCTCATTCCTATCTCAGCCTGGTATAGGGGATATGAATTGCATCCTTAAGACTGGAATGAATCGACTTGTTCTTGCCTGCAACTTTCTTATGGTGCCTACAGGAGTTCCCAGGCTCTTTCTGTCCTGTTCATAGCTTTTTTCCCCCCCTTTCTTTCTCCTGAGTAAGAAAAGAGAGAGAAGCAAAACAACCTATTGATCTGAGAAGATATAAGGTATTTTGTAAGGTATTCCCATTGGCTGGGCACAGGATTTGGGAGATTTGAGTCCAATTCTAACCCTGCTGCTGACTTCATATACAGCTTTAGGCAAGCTTCCTCCTCTGTGTTCTTAAGTGAAATTCAGAGGTTTAATATATGTTTGCATCTGAATGACAGACACCGTTTAAGTGCTAAGTGATGGTTTGGGGGGGGGGGGTTTGACACACGAATAGTTGTTTGTTTGGTTTTTTTTTTTCTTTTTAGATTCAGCCCACCTCTGTTTTTCTCCGAGACCAAAATCCACATAATTCTGGTAGTAGCCCAAGAGTACTTTATCTCCAGACTAAAAAATTAGAAGTGCCTTAGTACTAGGTGGCTCATCACTCCTAGAACAGGAGAAAAAGGTGGGAATGAGAAGCCTTTTAAGAAGGAAAATAAGATTAGTGGAAGCCCATTATATGAATGCACAGCTGGCTTATGGTGCATTTCTATGGCTTATCTAACAGCAAACTATAATGTCTTGTGCTTCATACCTCCAAGGGGTTTAGGAAAGAACTGTAGTGTTCTCAGTGACTCAGTCTTACCTACAGCATCTAACAATAACAAATGCTTTTTTGTCGTCTTATGTTTATTTGACACTGTTAAAAGCACAAACTCTCAGTGGTGAATGGGACTTGAAGTCTAAATTTAATTTGGATTAGCTCCCAATATATGCTTAGTATGCATAGATTGCTGAGGTGAAAACCCATGTGAGTATCATGGGCAGCAACTATATGTGCATGTGTGCACATGTGTGGAAAATGCAGGGAATTTTTTTTGCCAACAAAAGGAAAAAGTAAAAAAAACTGTCTTGTGTGCAGTGGGCATGTACAGACATATGTAGCATTATGAGTTGCAGTTCCTTTCCTTGGAGGGCTGTTTTCAAAATACACAAATAGATAAAAGTGCCTGATACTATTCTGGTGCGCAGCCACAACTAACTGGGAATTTAACCTGTTTAGCAGAGCACTGATCGCCTTTCTCCTGGTAATCTTTTCGGTTTGTATGGAGACATCACAAAGCTTTACACACCTTGGGGATCTTGGCAAACTTTTCCTGCCGTTGCTACAATGAGTTCAACCACCCAACAGCTAGCAACTTTGGGAATTTGCCTGCAAACAGGCTGCTGCTCCCGTACTCTGGGACACTGTGTTGCTTTAGACAAGCTCTCAGTAGAACTGAGCACCTTTCTACACAGATGGCTTAAGAAAGTAGAGATGTGGTTTCCTCCTAACAGCAGCTAACATTTTTTCAAAAGTGTTCAATGATAAGAACTTCAGTGATAAGGTGTCTGCAAACTTCACATAACAGCTTTAGAAGGAGGGCAGAGCAGGCAAGCATGGGACATCTATTCACAAGACTCTGGTTAACTGCTGAGGTGGGCCCTTCCCCGCCTGTCAGTGTAGTTCATTTAGATGGAGCACAGTCACCTTTTTTCTTGATGTTACTCAGACATCAACAGAAGGAGGGCTCTAGGCCAGGTGATTTTATAGGTACTACTGGCATTCGCTCCTGGCAACCATCTTTTCTAGGTGCCTCGCAGCCCATTCCCCAGCACTGGCATCTGTGCCCATGTTGGGCATCATTATCATGTGACAAACAAATGTGCGTTCACACTGTTGAGGAAGGTACTGAGGACACTGGGAGAAATGGTCCACACTGCCCACTGGAAGGGCGTGAAAGCCACGAGCAAACAGTATGGACTGCTTGGGCGGGTTTCCCATGGCTCCTGTCTTTCCTAGGTGCTCCAGGTATGTGCAGGGAGTGAAGAGATTCACCAGATTTCATCCTTTTTAGGATCTGTCCTTTGGGGAAGCATGAAGCCAGTGCACATATGCAAATCAACTATGCTGTGTATGTATATTCAGACTAGCAATGGGAGAGAGGAAGAGGTTTATCCTGGGGTGGAGACAGCTGCTATAGATGAAATAAGGAAGGTAAGACCTGAGCAAAGACCTTGGTCTGATGAAGTTGTTCCTTGCATAAATCATTCGTTGTATTTTAGGTTGCTTAGGGTACTCAAGGTATGTGCTTAAATATTTTGCTGAATCAGAGCCTTGGTTTGCTTAAAATCTCTTTTCTTCTTCTTTAACGCTTCATCAGTAGACTTAAATAGTGCATTTGCAGTTCACCCCACACAGCAGGTCCAGTCTTGGGACTCTGTGACTCTGATAATCGCTGGGATCTGGGAGACCAGACACGTACTTTTCCATTAGTTGTTGTTGCATGCTTTTGTGGGACCCAAGGTCAGCTTGAGGTAAAGGTACTGGAGGCAACAAAGACGTAAAGTTTGTATGGTTTGCTTGGCCATATTTAGGGCAAAACTGCTATTCAGTGCTGTCTGGCCTTTAGCCCATAGCAAATAGCTCTCAAAGTGTGTCCAGAATAATTCAGAACATGTCTGGGGCGTCCTGTACAATCCTTTGACTCCTTTAGTCTTCACAGATCTTCAAGGATCCTGCAATATTTTTTACAGTGCTGGCTATAACTTGTATTAAAAGGAAAAAAGGAATGTAAAGAAGAGTTGTTTCACCAGATTTAGTGTCCACCTCTGAAGAAATTTTGGTGCAGAAATGATCTTATCAGTGGACCCCTAACTCCCAGTGACCCTAACGGGAGCTGAGGGCTTCAGCACCTCTCATGATTGAGCTATGGGTTTTGTACAAGAGTCTTACAAAACTGCTGCTGCATGTGTTCTTTTAAATAGATACGCAAAGGCAAGGCAAACAAGCAGTTCTAGCATTGCTCTTCTTTCCTAGAGGTGGATCAAGCTGATTGTGCTGATCAGGGAACTGTTTGGATGAAGGAAAAAGCCAGGTCCATTTTAGATGCTTCTGATATCTGTTCTATTTTAGAATTTTCAGTTAGTTGTTTGATTTTTTTTTTTTTTTTTTTAAAATGGTCTATACCCTAGCAATATTCTACTTCCAAACTCATCTGTCCCATGTTTATTTTTTTTCTCCTTTCCCCAAAAGACATGGCTCAGGAGCATAATGAGAATTAGGACTTTGAAAAATATGAGTATTAGTTCATTAGCATGCAAAAGATGTATTTCCCTCCCCCTTGCCCCCATGCTTGTGTCTCCTTTGCAATGTTTATTGTACTGTTAATTGTTTAACCTGTACTTAGGTAACCTACACTCCTTTAAAAGTATTTGTCCTTGCAAAGAAATCTTCAGGTCACCTATGTCCTCAGACAAGTTGCACAGGCAGGCACAGGGGGCAGCTGGGGAAGAGGAGGCAGGCTTATGGAGGCAAGCTCTGGGATAAATTCACCACTTTGTCTGCAGCACAGTATAACTTGTCCTGTTGTTGATTCACAAGATTTTTCTTTTTTTATGTGTTAGTTGTGGAAATCTGCTAATTCTGATCTTAAATTATTTTCAAATGGAAGTTTCATTTATGGTGATGTTACCCCAAGAGAGTGACTAAAATGTGTGGGTTTGAACAGGTACAGTGTATAGACTATCTGGCTCTCGGTTCCTTCCTTTTCTGATTGTATCAAACACTTTGCTTTGAAAAGCATGAACTTGAACTTAGTCGTGTGGAAGAATCCCTGAAATTACCCCACATTGATTAGAGGAACTGGAAGATGCTACTTCATGCAACTGTGGAATAAGTAGCCATGTTGACATGAGGTGGTGTTTGTTGGGAGTTAACACCAGTGAAATGAATGAGAGACAACCATACTGTTTCCGAGTTCAGCCTTCTGACAGCTTGCTATCGGTCTTCTAGAGGTCATACACTAGACAGGCTTTGGTAATAAAAGAGGCTGAATAGAAGCTCATAGTCCATGGAAACCAACAGTGTGGTTGCGGGAGTTCTGTCATGCCCCTACCATCCCTTGTCTCTTCTGGCTCCTTCTTCGGAGTTTCTCCAAGAATATCTTGGAGTATTATATTATGCATGTAGAATGTGCCATGGCAGTACTCTGCATGCAACTGGAAGGTAACTTGCTTGCTCTAAGCACAGGGAGGGCTTTCCCCTTACAGCAGTTAGGCAAGATTTTAGTCTGTCGGTTCTGAAGTCATAAACAGAGCTCATATCCTACCAGTGCATTAATGATGAAGGAAAGCAGAGGCTGTGTCAGAGAGCTGGTGCTCCTTTGCAGAGCACAAGAACGCTTTTCTGTCCCACGTGCCCCTTCACTAGGCAGGCACGGTGGCACCAGTGTGCTTCACTAGCTTGCTATGTCTTGTGCCCATCCAAGGATGAATTGGGGCAAGATTTTCCTCAGGAGACCGTTTCTAGTGTTGCATATGTGGCTTAAAGTCCTAGTGAGTAGTGAATGAGTAGCTATGGTGCATGTGCAACAACACCGGATATGTTGCTTTGCTGCTTCTTAGTTTAAAACACAAGGGGTTCCTGCATTTCTTTTCTACCCTGATTTGCAGGAGTTCTTCAGGAGGTACAGCTTTAATAATCTGCAGCATCTGCTTTTTATCATTAGTTTCCTCTCCCGTCCAGATACAAAGCAGATTGGGAATGTTTTCAAAGGGTGAAGATTTATCAGCACAACTCCCAGACAAGTCAATTAGAGGCTGCCTGACTAAATCCTCATAACGCGCTTTGAAAACGTAGCTCCTGCCGTCTGCGAGGACAGTTGCAGGGAGAGCGTAGCTTAGCTTTTCCATGTGAGAGATGGGAGTAGGCACTGCCAGCTAAGTAGTTTAGCTCTCAGGCTCTTAGCACCTTCGTGAAGACTTTTGCACAAACAGAGGAATGCTGGTGCTCCCTAAGCGATGAGGTTACTGCTTTGCCAGTGTTTACCCTATTGGGCTAAAGCTGGATTAAATTGGATGGACCTGAAGAGGAGGAAGCCGTGTAGATCATACACTCGGGCAGGAAAGCTGTTTGACAATGATGACAGCATTTCATCCATGAAATAATTTGTGCTCTAAAGTCCAGTTAAACTTGCCAATAATTTTGTATTGAGAAAATTAATTGCATCCATTGCCTGTGTTTTACTCAACAGCTTCCCCAGGGACCCTGCATGCCAAATCTCCTCAGAAGCGTGTCATTTTGTGTCTTTGCATTCAAATTTAAGTTGGAGTTGTGTAGAGGGAGAGTCAGAAATTATGAAAGAAAAATATTTTAAAGGCAAACTGGAATTGATACATGATATATGCACATATGCTTCAGAAGGATCACAGTTTTTTCCCCAGCCCGTTCTAGACACATAAAACTTGAGCAGCATAGTTGGTATCTTTTGTATGTTTCTCCACTAATTTTTGTACAGTTTTCTTCACTCCTGCATCCCTCGCTAGCTAGGCATTCTCCACAGTGTTCATTTCTACAGCAGAAAATGTCTTTCTGGCAGCAATGCAGTGGGGTGGTTTAAAAGACTGCAATAACCATCAGTAAAGATATATGTGTTTATCTTTTTTATTTTGATGAAATTAATATAGGCAGAGCTGGAAGTCCTCTTATCACACAACCTGAGCAACAGAAGTACAAAACGTCTTCCGTCTGCGATGAAAATACATGTGATCAGGCAGAGTCGAGCCATGGGAGAAGCTACCTCTCTCTCTGTCCCTACAGAAATGTGTCGTCTTCCTTTCTCTTGCTCATCCCTCTCTCAAAGCTCTGATGAAAGCTCATGCCAGTTCTTGCTTTTCTCGAGCTGTTTTAGCACGCATCAGCATCCTTACCGGGCTGACTGAGGGCAGATAGAGTCATGGCGTTTGCCTGGTTTGACTTCGCCAGCGCTGTCGCTGTTTTGCTTTCATCCAGTGCCTTTTTTGTTACCCATCTTCCCTGTCCTCCGCTTGACCTCCCAGCATGATCCAGTTCCCGCTGGTGGCTGGGAGCCTGACAGCTGGCCGGGGCAGGCAGCTCCGGCGAGGGCCCTGTGCACCCCTGCGCTGCCTGCTTTGCATCCAGACAGCTGGTACTCTCGCTGCTTGAGGGAGCAACCCCTCCTGTCTGACTGGCCCAGCTAAAATGCAAAGAAGCGGATCATTTTGCTCACTGTTAGCTCTTTCAGGTTTAACTGGTGCCCTAAGCATCTTTTATTTCTTATCGTTAACGGGAGTCGGTTTGTTCTTCTGATGACTGCTTGCAAAAACAAGGCCCATGACAGAGTCCCCAGCAGCCCTTAGCAGCTTGGGTAGCAGGCAAAGGTTTGACCTCCTTCATGAGGCAGAGGTTACTCTGTGAACCTGCAGAGTTGAACAGGTTACTGGCTAGGTTGGCAGATCCAGATTTTACCAACTTCAAACAGATTACACAATGTGAATTTCCTGCGTATTTGAAACATTGCCCTGGCCAACAAGAACTGGGCAGGCAGGCCCAGCATGGAAGTGCACAGCATGTGCTTTAAGTGAGCAATTGCGATCCAAAATCAATTTGCTACGTCAGGTTTCATCCTGTGAGTTAGCAGGCGTCGGGTGCAGTGCTTTCAGCAGTGTGAAGAAACTTGAGTAGCAGGGGAGTGGTTTGATGCATGAAATACTTTCATTTGTTGGAAGCAGTGGTATGTAACCCACCTCCGTTTTGCTTGGCCTCTTGTCTGAGTTCAGCTCCGACTTGGCTTTTGAAAAGCTGTCCTGCGCTCCCCGCCATCTCTGCGTGACACCTGCAGCAAGTGTCGTTAAGAGGCCACTGCGGAGCTGATGGACTTCAGACACTGGTCATAAGATGTGGTTGTACCTCAGGCAGTGGTGTACCAGAAGCGGCACAATGAAGAAGGATGTGCGAGAAACAAGGAATCCTTTCAGATGTTGAAATTGAATTGCTGGCATGCAAATGGCAGTACTGATTATTCCTTCCTGATCTCAGATGAGGTGATTATGGCCATTACGTCTTTGCTTAGGAGAGCTGTCACATCAAATCAAATTACTTAGTGTCACTTCACAGCAACCCCTGGGGCACTTGCGAAGTTGTTGATAGGAGTTGAATGCAGCACAAGAAGTTAAAGAGCGAACTTGAGTCCGTTGTCAGGGTGCAGGCTGAAGATGGCTGAACTGGGGTGGCGGTTGGCAGAGCTTGTGGCGAGCACTCCCTGTGAGAGGCAGGGGGTCAAGACCTGTTTGCAGAAGTTCAAGGAGAGGAAGGGAGAAAAAAAGTGGGGCAAGCTCAGGAACACCTGGGGGAAGACATGCTAAGCCAGACAGACTGACGGGAGGGAGAGTAGAAGTCCTGCAGGAAGGGCCAAGACTGAGTCATTGCCCTGGAAGGGAACTGAGGCCCGTCTGAACACAGACGGCTGGTGGGCCAGACTGTGATTTGACGTGAGGAATGGAAAAGATCAATTTTTATTTTTAACAGAAAAAATCACAGAATAGCAGTGTGGAGAGAACATGATAACCCTTGTTTTGTGTAAACGTGCATCTTCTCTGAGGAAGATGGGCTTTGGCTGGTTTCTCTGCTTTCCCACAGAGAGCAAAGATAGCTACAGAGCACAGCTGGGGAACGAGCGTGCCGGACCTCTCAGTTGTCGCCCTTGCTTCGTATTGAAGCGGCTGGAGCTGCCTTAACAAGAGAAAAGTCAGCAGCAACATGTCCACTATGTAGCTGGTGCACGAAAGCATCTGTAAAAGTGACCCCAGCCTCCTTATGTGTGGGCCTACAGACCATCTGGCCACCGAGTGGAAGTGGACCTGTGTTAGACACTGCGAATCACGCTCAGCCTCTGCAGGCAGAAAGAGAATTTAGCCTCTTGGGTCCCCCCTGTCCGTGTCCGTCCCGTCCCGTGTCCCCCCCCCTCCCCCATTTTTTTGAGAGAGCAATGGAAGGACTAGGCTGTCGCCACAGCCCTGGTCGCTCCCCGTGGATGACTGGAACAGCCGCCCACCCAAGGCAGCGCGATGGTGGAGGATGGGCCGGCGAGTGGCTCGGCTGTTGCTATAACAACAGCACCTCGGCCTCACTTCTTTTGAAAAATGAATTCCTGCTGGTGGGATGAAGCGGAGCAGCTTCTCCCCGCAGATGAAAGCCCTGCCGACAGCCTCGACGCTCTCTCGTTTATGTATTGGGTCTGTCCTGGCACATCCGGGTAGCTCTGCCGAAAATTTCAGGATGGGTTGGATTAGACCATTCGGGTCCGTGTGTGTATGCGTATTTGCGTGCGCAGTCCCCGTTCCCCCGCCTCTCCCGCAGTCAAGAGTCATTTAAAAAGTCAACCCGCCAAAGTTTGACCTTTTCCTGCTCTGCAACTAGAGTTTCTCCAAAGGCATACACAGAATAGCGAGTCCTGCTTCACGCTCTTCCGCTTTGGGGTAGAAACCTGCTGTGAAATGCAGGTCCATCGGCCAAATATTTTGTGTGAATAAAGCTAAAGGCCTATGAAACTGGCAAGGGTTTTATTTTATTTTAAATTTTTTTTGTTTTATTTTAATATTTTCCTTTTATTTTTGTTTTATGCATCGAGAGTCTTCTGCTCCTAGACATAGATCTCTAAGCTGCTGCTAATATCTTCATGATGCATACTGTAAATCACATGCACAAGCTATATACTACTTCTTAGAAGGAGAAGGAAGACACTTGACGGGAGAATATTTTACTTCAGACATTGTTTTTACAGAGAGAAGGGGAAGTGCTGGGGTTTTAGTGTAAGACACTGAGGAGTCCTGGCAGTGGGAAACTGTTTGCCAGTATATGGTCAGTGTAGGATATGCAAGCCATCCAATAGCTGACATGGTGATTGGGAACGAAATAAAGAAATGAAAATGAACGTTTGCATTGAAATAATTTGATAAGAATATTTCTGTGTTGTACCCCAAGAAGAGGAGATGCATCTATTGTTATGGCTCCCAACCCCTCCAAAATGCCAGAGCCAAGGTGCTTCCTCACCTGCAAAGGTTGTATCCAGCATGTTGCCTTCAAATGAGCCTTTCATGTTATGTTTCTGTCTATTTGTTCAATGAGCAAACAAAGAAAAAGATTAGGTTTTTTTCTAGTGCCTTTTAACCCCCCAAATGCTAAAACCTCTGAAGGAGAATAATGTGGAGCTACAAACTTAGGATAGGCTTCTTTTTGTTTTCATTTGCAACAATGTATGTTTGATATTTGATGGAAAATAGTTTTCATGTTAAAGCTGCTTTCTGTTGTAATGCATGATAAACACGATTATTAATATTTATATACTGGGTCTGCTTTTACTTTCACTAAAGTCACTGTGTGTTTGTACAAGAGGACATCTAAGTTTCAGCACATGATGAAATCTGTAGGAGCTGATATTTCTAGGGCCGGTTATTTGCCACTAGATAGCTTTGATTCTTTTGGTAAACATTCATGTACAAATAAGGTGATGGATTCAGGATAAATTAGTAAACGATATGAAACCTGAAAGTGTGAAACGATGTGAAAGTGTATCACTCTTACTGATATTCTGTAAGGGATACCTTCAAACTGTTGTGAAATGTATGGAGTCAGTTCTCTTGTACTTCTCAGGAGATAATCACTCTCACTAATCCCTGATTTGTCATTAAGACAAATTAATTTTTTTCCCTTCTCTTCCTTATATGAACTTTTGATCACAACTAGAAGCCTGTCACCAGGTCCTTTGGTATGACTGTTCTTACTTTGGCCCAGCATTTGGCCAATACGAACTCGGGGCAAAGGGCCATTGCAAGTTTTGGACATTTCTTCGAACCCTGTTTTTGCATATGCGTGCCCATTGAACTTGGTCTTGAGTCACTTGCCATTCGGTGACTTTTTCTGATGTGGAAGGCAAAGAGGGACAGTGACTTTGTAGTGAGACTGCTTAGGAGCTGAAATGGGTGATTTCAGCTGTAAATTGTGTGAGTGGCTCATTAGAGGCAACATTTAAATATGCTATTTTAAGCCATTGTATCAACCGTGTTACTGACCACCTGCACTTGAGGCTAGATTGTGCTCTTTCTTTTTTTGCTTTGAAGAAAGGAAACTTGGAAGCGACTGTGCTCCCGTACTTGTGAAGCGGTGCCATTACCACACCTGTATCGTCCCTTCCTCGTCTCTGGGGTGTGAACCAGGGTTATACAAAGATCAGTGAAACAAGCTCAGTGGCTCCGCTGTAGTGTTCTGCCTCACACCAGTTACACCGGTCAAAAGCAGCAGGGAGCTGTAACGCCCTACAGTGGTGTTCAGCTTAACACAGGTTTTTAGGGGAGGGAAGCAACAGAGGTGAGAGCTATATCATAAGCCTCCTTGTGGGATCTGATTTTTCTCCTTCACACTAGTCCTGGGTGTTGACTTACCTTCCACATCGCTGTTAACTGGCACAGATGAGGCAATTACCACACCTGGGCCAGCGCCTCCTGCTAGAGCTTGCTGCTGCCACGGCACGGAGAGATGAAAAGGTGACGCCTCTGCTGCGGGGCGCCGTGCTCTGCAGGCCGGTGTGCTCCTGCAGACCATGGCTGATTAACGTGATTGTTCAGGGCTTTAATTAAGATGGCGCCGGCACGGTGTGTGCTCCCACCCGCATCTGCTGCCACGTGCAGAACCCCATCCCCGGGGCATCTGTGGAGCTCGTGGGGGCAAGAGCTGCTGCCGCTGGGCGAAGGGAGAGGAGTGGGAGCCCAGCAATGGGGACTCCACACATGCAGTGGGGAGGCCCAAAACATGTTCACAGCCTTCCTGACCCCGGCCTTGCCGCAGGTGGGTTCCCCATCGGGCATTGGCCGTGTCCTTCTGCGTTGTATGCTGAAGAGGCCACGCAGGCCTGAAGGGCGAGAGAAGGGCGCAGCCTTCTCAGAACCGCTCCCTCTAAAACGAGGATGAGATGTGGATTTGCTTGCCTGCCTTACACATGGAATGAAAGGGGAACTAACCCTCTGGGATGGGAGAAATAAATGGGACCTGGACTGTGGGAAGAAAGAAGGTTGAGGACCTCTAGGTTAGGGAAGGGGTGGGAGCTGCATGTCTGGGATTTTCATACCAGTAAAAATACTTTAAAAATTGATAAAATCTTTCAGTATTTTGTCTTCTATTGTTCTAGTATCAAGGATGCAAGTGTGTCCTGAAGGCGTTCGCTAGAGCTGTGACCTCTTTGCTTCCTCCCCTCCCCACTATTGTTTTTTGCCTTAGCCAAAGAGGGATGCTTTTTTTAGCCTGGTACATAAGCGGAGGACTTAACATTTGGTGTGATAGGAGAGGACAGTAGGTTGTTACAGTGCTTTGCTATGCTGCTTTTAACCTGAATTAAAGCTTGTATTAATACACTATCTTTTAGAACATTCTTATATTCTAATTTAATTGCTTTCCTGGAGACTCGTCTTGCTATCATTTCTGTTAGCTATTTATCTTTTACGTTAGCTCCTAGTACACAGGTTATTTGCTTTTTTTTTTTTGTTATTTGATTGAGTTAACATTATGTAAAGTGCCTTCTATTTTTCAGGGTGGATATATTTTTTCCTCGCTTAAAACTGATTCTCAATATGTTCTGTAGCCAAGAACAGAGGGCTAATCAAATGAAACTATGTTAATGAATTTTCTCAAAAAAATTTAGTATCAACACCACATGTTTCAATACAAGTAGTCAATCAATTGTATTGCAGGTATTTTTCAAGAAGCTTCTAGAAACTTCCAACAAAAAGATTTTCAGAGTAAATAGTAAATTTTAGTGATTCCATTTTTTTGGTCCAATTTAAGCTTCCTCGCTGCGTTAGGTACTGTTTAAGTCTCCTTACCGTGTTAGGCACCAAAAACTTGAATTAGTCAACTTGCTCCATAAAATTCTGGTAGCTTGGAGATCACAGACATATTTTACAGTTCTGCTTTCCTATTCAGGGGCAGACTTGGTTTGGGGGTTTGTTGGGTTTTTGGGGGGTTTTTTGTTTGTTTTAGACCATCTTCTCAAATTGATCAAGGCATAAGAATGAAATCAAAGAAACTTCCTAATCAGAGTTTTAAAAACTTATTGTCACTGGTCACTCGACGAAGAGTGTCTGTCACAAGGCTCATCAGCACTTTTTTTGACTCTGCAACTGGTTAATTTTTTTTTTCCTCTTGCTTTTCTTTAAGCTTCAAGAGACGGTCAAAAGGAAGTTGGAAGGCGCACGTTCACCTCTCAATGGAGAACAACAGAATGGAGTTTGTGATGGGAGCTTTTCTCCAACCAGCAAGCGGATACGGAAGGACGTACCAGGCATCGAGGCAATCAGCAGCTTGCCCAATAATTTGCCTTTGCCCGCTGTTTCTCCTCTTCACCAGCTTGACATGAAAGCTCCCCTGCCCCTGCAGAACAGTGGAACTCATGGTAGTGGTCTAGAAGACTTGGGTAAAAACGGTGGGCTTTCTGAGATAAAGC
Organism: Fregata magnificens; assembly: GCA_013389945.1. Taxonomy (NCBI): domain Eukaryota; kingdom Metazoa; phylum Chordata; class Aves; order Suliformes; family Fregatidae; genus Fregata; species Fregata magnificens. Next base: position 156,099 of record WAAD01001024.1, read on the forward strand.
TCCCCGTTAATGGTTGCAACGAGCTAGACGACAGTTTTAACATCCTGCAGAGCAAGGAGCTAAAGCAAGAGCCCTTGGATGACCCCAGCTGCATAGACACTTCTGAAACGTCTCTTTCAAATCAGAACAAGCTCTTCTCAGACATTAACTTGAACGACCAAGAGTGGCAGGAGCTAATAGATGAACTAGCAAACACTGTTCCAGAAGATGATATACAAGATTTGTTCAACGAAGACTTTGAAGAGAAGAAGGAGCCGGAATTTCCCAGGCCTGCCACAGAGACTCAAGAGAGTGCAAGCGTGAAGAGTGATCCATCTCATTCTCCATTTGCTCATGTCCCATTAGGGTCTCCCCAGGTGAGGCCTTCTTCTTCCGGTCCTCCATTTTCAAACGTCTCCACAGCCTCTAGCATAGCTTCTGTGTCCAGCGCCCCGCCAGCCCCAATCCCTGCTGGCTCACCAGCAAACTGTGTTGTTCAGTCACCTCAAACTCCCAGCCAGGCCCACACTCCAGGCCAGACGCAGACGCGGTCTGGAAATGGCTATCTTATGAATCCAGCAGCAGCAACTGTGGCAGGATCAGGGCCTGGGCCTGTGAACATGCCAAGCGCTGACTTGTCTCCGGCTGAACAGCTCAAGCAAATGGCAGCCCAGCAGCAGCAAAGAGCTAAGCTCATGCAGCAGAAGCAGCAGCAGCAGCAGCATCCAAATCAACCCTCAAGCTGGTCACCTGTGGGCCCTCCATCTAGTCCATACGGAGGACCCTTCAGTGCAGACAAACCAAATAGTCCAATGATGTATCCCCAAGCCTTTAACAACCAAAACCCAATAGTGCCTCCTATGGCAAACAATCCACAGAAGACCACAATTAATAACTACCTCCCTCAAAATCACATGAATATGATCAGTCAGCAGCCAAATAACCTGGGCACAAACTCCTTAAGCAAACAGCCCAATATGCTTTCTTACGGCAACACCAAACCTCTGACCCACTTCAATGCTGAGCTGAGTCAGAGGATGACCCCACCAATGGCAAACCCCAGCAAGAACCCCATGATGCCGTACATCCAGCAGCAGCAGTCCCAGCAGCCGCAGATGCAAGCTCAGATGGCGCACCTGAGCGAGGAACAGAAACGCATGCTCATCATGAAACAGAAAGGGATGATGAATCAGCCCATGGCATATGCAACACTACCTTCCCTTGGTCAGGTAAGCGTGAGTGCACGATACGCGGGCAACCAAAAAGAGGCTGATACAAAGTCGTAGTACCTCTTTGTACGGTCTCCTCCTCTTTCTCCTGCAAAGTATGGAACGTCATTGCAGACACTTCTTGGACTTCCCATGTGGTATTGGAGCTTGATCATTTTAAGAAATGGCTGAAATGATGTTGCGTTATGCTTTAGAAATGTTGTTAAATGGCTGTTTTTCTGAGCTAGCGCTCTTTCCCTGTGCTTCTACTGATGAGTGCTTACGGCCACTCTGCAAGTTTTGGGTCGGAAGTCACTCCTCCTTGGAGGGTTTGTTTCTTTTTTTTCCAAAACGTAAGACTTGATGCTTTTGGATCCCAAACTACTACACGGCTTAGTTTCCACAGTGTAGTTAGCATTGTTACAAAAAGATCTAATGTTTGGCCCCTTCTTCTTGGGGCAGGGATCCAGCCAGCTTTAAACAGCATATTTGGCATTTTGGCTCAGGGAACAAAGGACGGACATTTTGGGTGCTGAGTGCCTTTGATTTCCACTGGAAGAAGTAAGCGCAACTGAATGCTCTTAGTGGTACTTGAACCACGTGTGAAATGAGATGGTTTATTCCAGGACTTTCAAGCAGTCTTTAGCAACCTCAAGTATTTTATTGTTATAAATCTGTAGAGTCTTTCAGCAAGAGGCTAAAGCCCTGCCGGCTTGACTGACTTGGCATCACTGCCTCACATGTATTCCATGCTAACCTCTGGAGCAGCAGCTGCCAGGCTTGGGGAATGCTTTGGAATGAATTAATAACTGACCTGAATAATGATTATAGTAATGCCCTGTCGCCTTCTAGGTCAGCTGGGTATTCTTAGTTGCGCAGCCCCTGTATAGATCTGCACACTGGAGTCATGGAAAGGCTTGAGAATAAGTTTTCTAAATGTTGTTTTAAGGGTTTTAAAAAGAATTAAAGTTAATAATCAGTTCTCAAAGTAGGTGATCCCTTCACAGAAGTTACGTGCCACCAAAACATGTCAGGAATTCTGACACAATAGAATTGTTGGTTGATAGATTTAGTGTAACAGCTTTTTACCAAATTAGCTGTTTCCACACCACCTACAAGGAGTACTTCCTTCTAAGCATGGTGTAACTGTGAATCACATTGTAATGCATGTAGAAATACAACAAAATTTGTCATTTCTTCAGCCTGTGGAATTTGGGGATCTACCAATAGGAGGAGTAGGAGCTTTACCAGGTCAGAGCCCATCACATTATTTGAAATTAATTGCAAAACAAAAAGAAATGTTCGTCTGCCTCCTGTTTTTTGTTCAGGATGTATGGTGACAGCTCAAAGGTTTGTATCTCCATTTTCATTCTGCTTGCCTATTGCGTTAGAAATAGCTGGTCTAAAGCCTCTTCTTTTTGTGAAGACTTATCTAGAGAAATACTGCGATAATGACATAAAACTCAGACTGTAATCTGAGCTACAGAATTTGTCAGGTTGTAACTGAGAGGTAGAGGATGTTTGGCTAGGCTGTCTAATGCTTTGTCATTTCTTTTCTCTGTTTTTGTTAAATCTGTTGAACTCAAAGACCCATCAAACTGTTGAGAGGACGAACTGCATATGTGAAAGAGTTAATGTCATCTCCTCCATTTCATAAGCTGAGAAATTCACGTTAATATCTCACTGCAGTTCTCCAGTGTGAACAGGAAGCCAAGTTTTCATATATCTAATCTCATTCAGTTCCTTTTTTTTTTTTTAATGTAGGAAAAAGTAGATATTTGGATAAAACTAGACATTCTTCCAAAAACAAGTCCAGATATTAAGTCATTTCTATGTCTTATAAAGAAGAAACTTAAGGCAAAGCCATACTTTGTTATATAATATGTGCAATTCATATTTATTGACTCAATCAGGATGAGGGACTTCTTACTTGTGTGTAGATGTAGAAAGGTCCCTTCACTACTTGTGAAGCCCACTTGCCTACACTGAAGGGATTTTGTTTAGTGAGGAAGGTTGAAAGAATAGATTTCTAACTGTAATGTATTTCTTCACTCCTTCCTTTCCTGCTTCCCTGAAAAGCATTTTTCTGTGGAAAATTGGAAAGCTTATTGTTGTGAGATGTGCTTGGTGGAAACGGATTGTTTTTGCAAAGGTGCTAAGAACGATATGTTGATATTGTTGAGTTAAATCCAGTTTGATGCAGATTATCTGATTCTACTGCTTACTGCACGATGTGGACGGTCAGACTTGCCAGATCATATATGGAAAATAAGGAGATTGCACTCTTCAGTCTGAAACACATTTCTGAATGTAAAGTGAATGTATCTTGCAGTCAGTTTATAGTTTCTACTTTCATTGTAGTTTTGGTCTTTGATACAGAATTGTAAAAGAGAGAGAGAGAGAGAGAGAGAGTATGTGTGTGCGTGTTAAATAATCATGAGGATTTAACAAATGGCATTTAAGGGGAAAAAAAATTCTAGCTATTGCATCTCATGATTAGCACTGATCGTATATTTCTGTCAGGTGACTATTACAAGGGCATATTTGAGAACCAAAAGATGATTTAGGGAACGTCAGACATGTACAAAAACGCCTGGTCTTATTTTCTGTGTACTGCTGTAAAATTCAAGTATGGCTAGTTGTGTGCACGTGTGCACACTTGCACTACGTACACTAATTAAACTTATGTCCATTTGGGCCCAAGGTACTTCTGTTGTTAATAAGCAGAATTTTTACATGCACTTATTGCTTCAGCCATTGAGCGTACTTCAGAGAGACACACCATTTTTTCAGTCCAGCTGTGACCTTGCAAATGCTCTGTGGAGGTCAGTTGCCTGTGACTGTCCTATTAACGTGTCGGTGCTGGTGCTCTGGGCTTGTGTCCTGGGCTTGCTGAGCATCACAGCATGCTCTTGTAAAGAGAGGTGAGCAGCGAGAGAGGAAGCCACGCAGCTCGATATCTATGTGAGTGGTTGGACAGGCAGAGTGCTAAATTAGCAGCTTAGCTAGCAAAACTACTATCCAACAAAAGTAGGATTTCTCTAAAGGCTTTTCTACACTGTCGGTGTTGAAACTCTTCCTGTCGGACATGTTAGTCCTTTGCTTTGCTGTGCAGATCCAGGACTGGTACTGGCACTGTGGTTGTAACCTCTGTCACACTAATGCTGAACGACCCATATGTCCTGAACCACAATGTCCTCTATCTTATACTATAGCTTGTTCTCTTCAAGGGAGCACTGGATGGGGTATTTGTCTGTTTTTCCACAAAGCAGATAGTGGTTTGGATTTTTGAGTCGGGGATTTTTCCGCGGTTAGCCTGAAGGTAATTCAGACCGCTTTCTGTGGAATTGACGGTTAAAACCATGGTCAGATCCTGACCCATCTATATTCAGCAAAAACCATGGTCAGATCCTGACCCATCTACCTTCAGCAAGGCTCTGTCCTGCTACTAGTGTTCCCTAATTTCAAATTGGGGAAAAGTGAAAACGTTTTCTTTGGAAAATTTCAGAATCATTAATTGTGCCTTTTCTTGGTTCCAGCTGTTCAGTATGTATGCATAATGGTAAGAGAAAAAAGCAGCCCAACAGAATAGGCGTTGAATGGCTGAGACAGAATTTGGTGTTTGGAGCCAAGTGAGTGAGGGAGAGTAATGAGAGGTCAAAACAAAACAGAATTCTCCATGGGTGTAAGAAAAATAAAACTAGAGTGCAGCTTTTTGCCTGCATGGGACTGTGAGGATGCTGCAGTTATAGTTCCTATTGAAACCACTGTTGTTTGAAATTGGAGGGATGTGAATGAAGAGGAGAAGTGACACCATACTGGAAGAATATCTTCAAATTCTCTTTTCCGTCTTTTGTTTTAATCTTATAAATTCAAGATGCATCATCTGCTCAGTCTGGTTTTGCATGTGAAGGGTAAAGGGAGATCTGCGTCCATAGAACATTTCCAAAACATAATTGTCTTTGTCCTTTCTAAGTGAAAAGGTGTGTTTCTCGCTGGAATTCTAAAAGAGGTTTTCTACTTTTTTGAAGGTTATCTTTGGGATAGTGAGAAAAAGAGATTGTAGATATTCTGGGATTTGGCCTTTTTTAAAAGCCTACCTGAAAGTAAAGAAGAAAGTCTAGAGATTTGTATTCAGTGCATGAAAGTGTGGCAGAAAAATAACCGTCTTACCAGATTTTAGGGGATACAAGCTGGAATGGAAATAATGACTGAGACTGCGAGGATCGCTTGCAGAACAGCCTACAGAGATGTAGTGAATGCCCGTCTAGGCTATGTTTGACTCATAGCCACTGTTTTCCACAGAAGGTTTGCCCTGGAGTTCAGATGCAGTGCCTGCCTTTTACAAATGCCGAAATTTGCTCCGCAGAAGTCAGTCTCTCATTGACTCTTGAGGACAGATGGGTAATGAAAATGTACTCGGGTGGATTCTGACCATCTCACCAGGCAATTTGTAAACAGTAGCCTGGCCCCCTTACCATTCCTGCTATCTTCTGCCCGTTTTGTTGGGAAGGAGGTCATGTTAGCATAAAACACTAGAAACAAATGTTGGACAGCACTTGGCTAAGATCAGATCTCCATGGCATAATCCTAAGAAGCAAATTTTGGCTTGTTGGTATTTCCTTATTTTGTGACCTGTGGGCGTGTACTTTTTAACCTAATACATACTTCATTCATTCCATATGGTAAATATTTTTCTGCAATACTGTTTTTTCTCTAGTCTAAGCCTTGCAAAATCAAAGTATAAGAGCAGTGCTCCCATGCCCCAACTGAACCAATCATCTTATCATAAGAAAACCAGAGATGTCTTCGGTGAAACCTACTTTCCTGAAACTGTGCTGACTGGTATTCCTGTTTTATCCTCTGAGTCATCACTGATAGAGAACTGAAACAAATTGTTCCATTGTTTTGCTGGAGAGTGTGTCAGAATAACTTGTCTTTCCCTCTTTTTAAATGTCACAGTTGTAGTCATAAATCTTTGGTTCTTAGAAACTTCTCCACTTGTCCAAGATTTGTTAAAATACCTTGTTGTGCAATTTGCTTCTTGTCTGGTTTCTTGAAGACTCAGGGTGTGAGTTACTCTCATCTGTAAAGAAATTGTCCTACATTACTTTTAGAAGCCAAAAATTTGTATTACTGACTGCACAAAGTGTATATTAAATGTCCCCTATTTTGAAGTCACCATGATAGCATACTTTTTCTTCCTACATGATCTAGATTGCTATGTAAAGTGCAGTTTGTCCTGTTATTTAGCAAGGCCTGTTAGTCTGATGATAAAACATGTGCCAACCAACTCTCCTTTGGTTTTATTAGTTACGACTGCAGTCGCGAAGCACTGTGATTTTGAAATGTCTATACCCAGTAGCAGCATATTTTTACATAAAGTGCTACCCTTTCCTGGGTGGTTTTCTTGGCCATTTTCTCCTTAAAGTACAAGTTATCATAATCAATTTTAGTTTTCCAGTCTCATGACCCATTCCACCTGCTTTCAGCAATCCCAGCCATAATCCATTTCTTATTGTTCATGAGCCTCTCTAACTCTTCTTGTTTATTGTGTATGCTCTTAATGTTAATATACAGATGGTGTAAAACTGTGTTCTTTCCACCCGCTTTCATGGTTGGCGACGCAGCACTGCTGAACATACTGGGATGTTTATACCATGCTCTCCTCAATACTGTGCTCTTCTACAGGCTAGTGTGCTGCCCTCTGAGCATCAGCATAACTAATTTAGCACAAAAAGGCTGATGCTTTCAGTGCTAGATGGTGACTGAAAGATCCACGTAGTCTTTTCTTAGCATAACAGTGTTCTAGTGTTCTCTGGAAAATCAAAAGCCCTCCTTCATAGCCTGCTTCCTCCACCCGGGCGGTCGCCTCCGAGAATCAGCGTATTCGCTGCGGCAGAGCTACAGGGGCAAACCCGGCCATCCATTGACGCCTTTACTCTCTGTCGATCAAAAGTGTTTATCGCAAAATGGTACCTGTCGTGTTTTGATGTAGGCAGTGGGTTCGGCTCATGAGTTGGATTCTCCATTTTTATTTTGAGAGAAGACTTAATCCAAAGACTAGAGTTCCCATCCTTGGCAGCGCACTTTGTCTGTTTACTGTCTCACAGCAAAGCGCTTGTCTGAGCGTTTTGGCGTGACTTGGTCTGATCCCTTTCTCTCCAGTCTGTAGTCTTGCATGGCCCAACCAGGATGCCGATCTGATCACAGTTTTCACTCAGATAATATTTTGGAGTTTTAAATTTGTCCTTGTGTCATTTCTCTAAGACCATGACTCTCCTTAACTTTATGTTTTTCTGGAGTTTAGACATTTAGAGTACTTCTTACCCCTGTATTTTCATTTTCCTTCCATAATTCCCAAGTTTGCCAGTTTGCTTTGCAACATCTCAGAAATACTAATTAGACCTTAATTTCAGAAGAATCTATATTCCTGTGTTTAAATTCATGACTATATAAGTCTGAATGTCTCAAAAAAGTGAACTCGTGCCCCATAATGCTGTTGGTCGTAAATATTCAGAAACTCTAAAATTGCTTTAAAATCATGAGCTCATAAAAATAATATATATTGGGGACGGTGGTAGTAGTTGTCTTCCTGTTTTCTGAACCGCTAGGATTCTTGTTTTCCAGTTCTTCTTTATCCATCTGGGACAGAAGTTTACTTTTTAAAGTAAACCTTTGGTTCTCCCTCACCCTCTTGACTCTGGAAAATGAAACTTAAAGGAAAATATGTCATATTATAAGCTAATGTAATACTGGGGGTTTTCCTTACCCCCCATTTCAGTGTCATCTGTTCTCGTGCTACCCAGCTGGACGATTAAGGTTATGGTACAACTCCAAACCTCTTTCTTGGAAGCTTCTCTCTGGTCATGTTTGAATCTCCAACGTGTCACGTAGTCCTTTTAGAAAAGACACCTCACAAAAACAAATGACATTGTTTCCAAGTTACTGTCTGTACTGAGGACATGGGTGAAATAATTGCTCAGTGTGTACCGAAATTGCTTCATTTGCCACCAACAAGGAGGCTGCACATGCATTTTCTGCATGGAGTGGGTTTAACTAGACCCTGCAGCTAACAGCAGTAATAAAATCATCACCAACTCCTGACCAGATTTAACAGTACAGATCCAGGGCTGGGGAGGCCTCTATTTCATCTCTGTTTGGGAGGCACAAGGAAGGTCTCTTTTTCCTTCTCCACCTGACCTTCCAGGTCTCACACCAACCCACGCCGAGGTCGGTGGTCAGCTTCCCCTTGCTGGTAAAGGGAGTCAAGCAAGCCTTGCAACTAATTTTGGAAGAGAAGAGGCTTTGCTGGAAAGGCGAGGGAAGGCTTTGCAGCTGCCCACCCATTTTCTGTGCTGCAGGCAGTTCTGCAGGGGACACCTTCCAAGTCAGCTGACCGTAAGAAACAGCAGACAGGCGTTGTATGGTGCGTGCCTCTGCTGTGAGCAAGGGGGGGGCATTTCACAGTGGCCTTCTGCTAGCGCTTACTGTTATGTTTTGGATCTGAAAATACTCAGACCAACCATCTTTCCACAGAAGAACCATTTAAAGTGTCTTTTTTTTCCCTATCATTTTTAAAGATCTGTTTATAAATAAATAAGGGATTAGCCTTCATCCGGTATGTAACAATGCGCTTTAGATTAATGAGAGCTGGGCCCTTACTGCTGCTTGCTGTACAGATTGTAAGAGATGAACTGGACTGCCTCCTTTCAGGCTGCTTTTCCACCCTTAGCAGCACTCCTAAGCCTGAGTGTTGTTTTGTGCATCTCTGCCGGTGTTAGATTTAAAATTACCTTTTGACTATTCTGTTCTGCAGGGAACAAACTGTTAGCAAATCTCTTTGCTAGGAAAGCCTCTTCCATGTAGTCTGGGAGTTTATTCTCCGATTTAAGTATATTCTCATTGTCTTTCCCAACCTGTGTAAAGAAAACTGGAGACTGGATTAAAAATGAACTCTCTTTCCATCTCTTTTTCCATCTCCTTCCCGTAGTAGGGAGGCTTATACAAACTGAGATTTAATTCCAAGCAAACTTGTAAATTTTTTTATTAGCATTTGAAGAAAAGATTCGTGTTACATATAGAAATATTCTTGCAACAAGAATTATTCTTGAATAAGCAGTACCCTTCCCCGTGCTCCCTTTACTGCAGGAGTGATGCAATGACTCTGCTGCTTAACTCGGTTAAGTACGTTCCGTGCAGTTTCTGCTCCCACCACAGGCTACGGTTATCACCCAGCCTGCTCCTTCAAGGACCCCCTTTCCTCCTCTGCATTCTCACTCTGCTCTGATTTCTGTCTGTTAAGGAGCTTGCAGCAAGCAAAACTACTTATCAAATAATCAGTCGATAAGGGTAAAGGTTATAGGGTATCTTGTAATTAAAAAGCCTAGTTTGAACTATTAGTAGATTGTTGTTACTTTAAAAGCAAGCTCCATCCTGTTCTTCTCTTTTTTTCCCTCAGTCGTCTTTTTTTTTTTTTTTCCTGTGACATGTAGGTGTCTCCTTCGCTGCCCATAGCTCTATGCTCAGGTAAACAGAAGAAGAGACACCATCGGGGGGTGAATTATAGAAAGTCAGCATGGGGTCTGCCTTCCCCCCGGAGGGCTGTTTGCTGGGGGGCGGGAGCATGGGCAGCACCCCGTGCTGTATGCATCCTCCTTTGCTGTCTCTTGCACCAGCTCCTCTTTCCTGTTTGCAGGACAACTGGGAAAGGCACTGGCTTTTGGGGGGGCCAGGCCAGAAGGGCTGCCGTGTTTCCGAGGCTGAGCTTTGGTGCACATAGAGAGCCAGCCTGGGGAGCAGGGCAAACCACCGGGTTCCTCTCCCGCCGTACCCATCACCGGACTTACCAGTGTAATGGGGAAATCGGTTCCTTTGCGAGTGGGAGGGGAAGTGGGGGAGTAAGTGGCAGTCCTTTCCAATGGCTCCTGAAGGCAGTCACGTCTGTCTGATCAAGCTGACAAAAAAAATGTTGCAAGGGAAGAAAACCTGAGTGTGTTTTGCCGTGGTGGTGCTCAGTCTGGGCCTTTGTGCGAGGTGTGGGAGCCACATGTCAGAAGAAGTAGTGCCCACCTCAGAGATCTTGCAGCTAATTAAAGATTACACATGGTGACAGCTTCATTTTGGGTAGCACTGTGAAGAGCTCAAAAAATCAGAAATGCCACAATTGAAGTTGTCCACAACTATCTATGCTACTCTGCAAGGTGCAAGAAGTGGCAGAAAAGGAAGAAGGAGACAGGGAGAGAAGCTAAAGCGTACAAATATCTTATGGGAGGCTGAGCACTTCCAGAAAGAGAAAATCCCCTCCTCTGTCATAATCCCCGTGTTCCTTAAATGTCTTCCCCCACTCAGTAGCATTTCAGTGACACTGAAAGAAGCTGCTTGTTTATCCCAAGAGCATGAATACAGCTCAGCTCTTTTGCTTGAGGAGAGCATCAGTAAGTACCAATTAAAGTTCCAACTAGGAACTTAGGGCCAAATAAGACTCTCGTATTTTCAGAGGAAACGTAATAGTCCCATCCTTAGTGGCTGTTTTTCACTCCCCTTTGTTTACTGCAGTTCATGACACATAGCTTAGGAGTGTCCTGAACTTGTGAGCAGACAATGTCACTATGTTTTGTGGAGTTACATGTGGAGTCCAACAGCTCTTTTTAAATTTGCATGTACGTACTCCTTTGTGGCTAACATACCTTTTTGGACATATATTACCAGGAGCTTTTCTGCCCCTTCTTTAAAGCAGTGTGACTTACAGCCTGCTTCTGAGCATCAGTGGAGGGCTTGGCCACCCGATCCCAGAGCAGGGCAGCACTGCAATGCCAGAACCGGTGTCAGCGTGCATTCAAAGCCTTAAGCTCAACTTCTGCTCTCCATGTCTCTGCCTAATCTGTGTCAGTGTGAAGGAGTGCTGTTTGATGAGCACTCTAGGCTACCCAGCTGGCTATGATGTTCCAGCTCAACAATGAAGCGTACCTTGCACTTCTGAATTTTGTCTTTTATCTAGGTGGATCCTTATTCTGGTGCTTTCCACTGCATTTTTGGATATGCAAGCCCAGTGCTACCTAGAAGCATTATGCTATTGGCACGTGTGCTCCCTGCAGAAAGATTTCCTAATGTCTGTGACGTGCGTGTGTCCATAGTAGGAACGCTTAATACCTCTTGAAAGACTGTCCCAGTAAGTGGTTAAGTGCAGATTTGGAGTCCTGCATTCAGGAGGTTCTGCCAAATCCCAGCTGATGCATCTAATTTGCTAAAGAATGTGGCTTCTGCTCTCTCAGCAAAGATTTCATTCCTCATGGGCAGTGGGAAACTTGCCCTTTTCATGTTATTGTTCAGCAGCTTAGTATTAAGTCTGAGACAGCCAACTTTGTTACTAAGGAGAGAAACCAGTCTGTTGGTCCCTACATTCTTCGTTCTCATGTAGTGCACGCATACTTGTATTCTTGAGTCCTCCTGCCCTTATTTAGTCCCTGTGTGAGGAACATTTTGTGTACATTAGCCCCCAAGTGTATCTTACACCTGGAGAGGAAACCACCCATTCTGTGTCAACACATCTGCCAGACAGGTGGGTTCCTCATTTACACCTGGTGGGAGCTTGTTAGCAGTTCTTGCTCTACAGTAAGAGTGGGAGCTGTCTAGAGAGGGTCAAGTATCTCATAAGAAAGCAAGCCCAAGTCCAGCAGCACTGTCACAAAAATAATGTTTTAATGTTTTCTCTGTGTCTTTTTCACTTCTGTTTCACACTTGTGCGATATTAAAGTCTATTCCTCACTCCAGAAGCTCAGTCTTTGGCTGCTCATGCTACCATCCTTCTGTAAAATCTGTTCTGCCAGGTTCCTTGCTGTTGGTTAAAATCTCCATTTTTGAAAAAACAGAGGTATACCTGTAAGCTGTCTTTTGTTTCCTTATGCTATTTGGAGAAACTGAGGGAAAGACAATGTTTTTAAAAAAACAGAAAGAAAAATAGTTTGAAAGGGTCAGCCTAGAAGGAGTTTAAGGTCTGCCCTGAGAAGATGACTCCTTCTTTTCTGACATGATGTTCCTTAGAGGCTTGAGAGTTAACATCCTCAAAAGAATCTGCATTTTAAATTATTTTTTTGTACGTAGTATTGCCTAGAGAAAGCAAAATTCCTGAGATTGACCAACATGCACTTTCCAGGGAATTATTTTTCCAATGTGTACTTCTTTCCCTCTGAGTCCAGCAGGTTAGGTTTTTCTTTTTTCTTTTTTTTTTTTTTTTTTAATCTGTCCTATATTATTTGTCTGTTCCTTTTCTCTCCCCTGCTACTCCATGAGCCATTTTTCTTTCTCTCCCTCTAAGCTCCCTGCTCAAGTTTACCCTCTGTTTCCCCTCATCCAGCTTTTATTTCTCTGCCTCCCCTTCTTATCCATTTAATAGCACAGGACTGTCTTTTGGTATTGTCACAGCGTGCAGGAAATCACTGTAGGCACTACGGCTTTCTGTGGTCTGTATACCTCCGACAGATGGAAATAGTATGAAATATTTGTTGTCATATTAAATGTTTTTTTAACCAGTCGTGGGACAGCTGAAGGACTGGGGGATCTTAGCTGTAATCTCACTAATGTGGTGGCACCATCCATGTGATAAATTTGGCCGCTCCACCTTCAGTCTGCCCACTAATCCATCTCAACCAGGATTTTAATCTTCCAAACTATGGAGCAGCTTCACTGGATCAAGACTGTTTGTAGCTAAAACAAAACTAAAAAAGTAGGAGATTTCTATTGTTAAATTGCCAGCGACATGTAGTTTCCCACACCTTGAGGATTTGTCTCTGGCAATAGAAGGCAGTAAATTAGTCTTACAAGCCCTTGCATTCTTACAGATGGAAAAGCAATTTTAAGTGATTTTTTGGGGGTGACTTTTAAGCTGTATTAATGATACCTTCTCCTGCCCTTCATGTCGTGTGAAACTGGCCTCATCATTTGAACACAGCCTCACTGTTCCCACAGAGACACGCATAGACCAAAAATACTTAAAGCCTTTTAAGACATTTCTGGAATAGTTACTACGTATGTCTCAAACTACACAATGCACATGGATGTGTAGTAAAATTTAATGTATGTGGTCGCTCTGAGGCAGTATTTACCTCATTCATCTTGCCACATGGGGGTCGCTAGTCCAGGATCAAGAAGAAACATTTCTGTGTTTCTGGGAGGTACCAGTGGCTTAACCAAGCAGCTGCTTGTGTCCACCAACCTTACTCTATGCAGTAAAAGACAGCATGGTGGGGAAAATGCATGGGACAACACCAAAAAGCGTGCGTGTCTGAAGCAGATGAAGCTCTGAGTTTCAGCTGGAGATGTCAGAGATTTTGCACCATGACACAACAAAAGTCACTGGCTGTGCTGCTGCAGAAGTTTCCGTTTGCACTTGCCCGGTTCCTGCACCTGGTTTGCAAAGAGCATGGGGATTACATCCTCAGTCCTTCCCAGGCACAGATAAGAGTGAAAACCACTACCAAAAAAAAAAAAAATCCTTGACTCCGGTTACATAAAGAGTGGGCTGTTTTCCAAGGGCCCTGCTGAAAGGGACACAGGTGTCACCTGCAGACGCACTCGCAGCTTGAGGGAGGCTGTTTTGGCTAGGGATGGCCGGCACGCCAGGTGCACTGCCAGCCTATGATTTTCATGCTAATGAAGCAGTGGAAAAAGCTCCAGTTAGTCACAATACGGTGGTGGCAATGACTGGGGGTTAGGGAGGGTTAAAAACTGCCGTCCAGCACAAGGGTACCAGTACAGCCCTTCAGGAGAAAGAAGCTTGTGGAAGGAGCAGGGCCCCTAAGCTCTACTGCCTTAGAGTAAAAGCTGCATTGCTTGCACCCCCGACTCTCTCTCCTGTGCCTGTCACTGCGTGCGTGTGTGTGGCCGTGCACACGTGTGTATGCGTTGCTCTGAGCGGGGTGTTTCCCACTGCAGCTGGGCAAGGAAAGCTGAATAAAGACCAGCAGAACCCAAACCTCTTACAGCTTATTATCACAGAATCACAGAATGGCTGGGGTTGGAAGGGGCCTCTGGAGATCATCTTGTCCAACCCCCCTGCTTGAGCAGGTACACCTATGCTGTCCCGAGCATCCTGCTTACCCGCTCTGCCTCCCAGCCACTCCCCAAAGCCTCATGTCAGAGAGGGTTTGTGCGCTTTGGCCCTGTGCAATGTAGGTCAAAGCAGCGTGGAAATGTCAGGGCTGTAACCTCAGCAGAGCTCCCAGCATTGCGACTGCTATAGCGAACAGCAGCTGTGGGGTGGCCAGCGCAGACTGGGTGCTCCCCTGGGTGCACCCTGGCATTGCTGCTTTCACCAAAGGCAGCTTACGTGTCTGCTTTCCTCTGCTTCTGCTCAGGTCCTCTGCTCTAGGTACAGTGTACTGTGCAAAAAACCCTAAAACATTAGTGTAGGTAAATGAGCTGTTTTACTCGTGCTCCCAAGAAGCACATTTCTCTGGAAAAAGCATGGACTTTTGGAAAATCCTCGTGAGTAAGTCTGAAATCCATGTGCTGCTGAGGACACTGAACGGCAGGGCACTTTTTTGTTTTTAAGGTGGTCTTTTATCACCGCTCAGATTTTTCAAAGAAAAAAACTGTGGGTTATTGTGATTGATTTTCAATTAATTGAGAATCATGTGGTCTCTCTCTCCTCCATTTGCCTCACCTATTCCACCACTTTTGTTTTCCTATTAATAGACTGTGCTTTGCCTTTTCAACTTAGTGCTTTCTCACCTACACAGCCCTAGTCAATGGGAGCACTTATGTAAGGATTGCACAGTCTGCCCCTTGTGCATCGTAATGAAATTGGAGAAATGGGGTTTTTTCTAGTTCTTTAGGATTAGATTCTTCTTTCTCAAAGGCTTTTTTTGGCCTCACAAAATTAGATCACCACTATGCAAAAAAACAACCCACTGTGATCACAGCTTAACTGCACAATGCCTGTGCTTTCTTGAATGTTGTTCCCATCTCTTCAAGATTAAGTAAGATCTAGTGGGTTGGACCTTTGATCTGCATAATAAAGGACAAGGAGGCAGTTTGTAAATTGTTCCTTTCCATCTTTATTCTTTGCAGTTTGGGACCCGAAGGCTTGAAATAATTTTTGCTTGCTAAGAGGAAACTTTATGTAATATATGTGGAGATGCCATTATGCTAATTAGTGTTGTTAGGAAAAATCAATGTATGTATGTCATCCAACAGCAAGCAATGATCTTCTCACAATCAGCAATTTATCATGCATTGCCAATGCAGTTGGGCTAGGACTATTTTATTCAGATAAATTTCTCATTCATTTAGTCAGTAAATCATGGTGCACTTCATGATAGTCATTTTTAATGTGATTGCATTTTGTTAAGTTTTAATCACGCATAATGGATTTTATCTGGCAATGAGGTCAACCTGTAGTCTCTTCCTCTGTCATTTGTAACTTACCATCCCGGCACGGACAAGCTGACGGCCATACCCGGGTGCCCCAGACTGGGAGGGGATAGGGAAATACAGGAGGCACAGGAAGACAAGCTGTTAAGACTGGTTACGAGCATCTGATGCTTAGCTGAAGATTTACCCTAGGTGGGATTATACTTGCTGTATCTTTGCCTCCAAGCGTAACTGAATTTGCTTGAAAACTGTGTTTGCACGAACTCTCTAATGACACTTTGGAGCTGACCCGTTTGAGTCAGGGCTGCGGGAGCACCTTCATTCCAGTGGATACCCTGGTAGGGATGCATCCGGTGCTGCTCTTTTAATCGCAGGCCATGCTGAACTTTTTCGTTGGCAAAGCGGTGGAAGATGAGGTGTGGAAGTGAGGCAGGGAACCATGGTGGTTTTCAATGAGAGATGGGCTCTTTTCTTTGGTGTCTTCATCTTGAGTCCAAACTCTGCTGTGACTTGCTTGTTCTTAAGCTTGCAGAAAAAGTCCTGTTGTCTTCATCTACAACAGGAACGTGCCCTGGATCTCCCTTGCAACTTCAATACAATTCTGCTGTTCTTGCCTCTGTTTCTGAATGGCAGCGGAGTGTTTCCGTTTGCTTCTTATATACGTGGTTTGACTTGGTGTTCTTCCCCACTGAAGCAAGCCATAACTGTCTTTTCTCTTTCCTTTTCTGGTGGCTTCCCTATGTTTTGGTCATCTCCTTCCTCCCTGCACCCCCTTCCAATCTTTGTCCATTCTCCTTTCACTCTTGCCTCCACAGTTTTTTCCTTTCTTCCTTTTTGTCAACTGAAAAGACTGTTTCTCTTCATTCACCTCTCCCTATAAAGCATAGTAAGCTCTCTCAGCATTATGTCCACTGAAAGGGGAAATGGGAATACAGGGAGGAGTGTTACAGAGCACTGGAGATGCTGTTCTGCTTCAGGTTCTAGCGCTGTGCCATCGACCTGGGGGTCGAGCAGCCTCTGATGAGCTGCTTGGGTTGGATTGCTTGTCCAGGCATGGGGAGGAACACTATCAGTCCTCACTGACTGCTTCAGCAGTCCCCCATGTCAGAGAAGACGTCACATCTCTCTTCTCCTGGGGTTCACAAGTCTATGGTTACGCAGTCGGGCCCAGGCTTGTTAAGCCCCTGGGACAGAGACCCGAATGCTCTTCTGCGCTCCTTGCAGCACTGTGCCTGCTCCTTGCTGTCACACCGTCACCTGTATGGATGTGGTTTTCTCAGCTTCCTTTCAATGGATGTAGTCTTCGTGCAAGATCAGTATATCATTTAGAAAGGTGTTTGAGTTGCTTTGGGATGAAAGGTACTATATGAGTATAAAATCCTCTTAATGTCCCAGAAGGCCGGCCATTGATCTTGGAACAGCCATTTCAATTCTCCCTTCAGATTCCCTGATTTCTGTCTTTTGTTGTTCTACTGAGAGAGTGACAATCTGGAGACCGATGACCCTTTCTCTTACCACAGTACCGGAGGGGGGAGAGGGAGAATTAATTGTCCATGAATTTTGCGGGAGGTTTCTCCTGCTGTATCAAACGATGAGGATACCTTGTGTGTACTGATGCTGCGATTCCCCACCCTGCTATGACTGCCATGCGGAGCCTGACCTGCTCTTTCTAGGTTGGACTCTCTCTGGTTACACTGGTGCAAGTCAGAAATATTCATTGAAGTTAATGAAGTAACGCAGAAGCCATTTTAGAAAAGAACTAGGTCTTTTGTTTGGTAAATGGAAATTGAGTAAACCCTCTCTGCTTTTTTGTTAATATTTAAGAGGAGAGCACCCTGAAGACATTTTGTATCTTAACAGGTTTTTAGTATCTCTCTCTCTGTCTTTCTCTGTCTCTCTAATGCAACTTTGCCTACAGCCCCATGCATTAGCAATGCAAAGCAGATTTTGAAAGCCAAGGGAATCCAGGCTCTTCCAGATGAACACTGTGATTTTTAAAAAAAAAAAAAAAAAAAAATCTAGAAAGAATAAAGGTTGTCCAAGTGGCATATGGCATGACAGTGACCCTGCTGTAAGGACAGACGTACAGAGCTAATGGTAATCCTATAGTGGAGCCAGATAACATCCTGAGGTTAGGAAATCAAAGCCCCACGCTTTGGCTTAGCAGAGAATTAGCATGTGGAGCTTGCGTTAGCTCTGGAAACGGGGCAGTTCAGTCCTTGGTCATGATGCATTTGGGGCTTGCAGCCTTAGTAGCAGCAAGTTCCTACCTCATCCTGTGCAGGGAAATCAGACCCACGGAATATGTCTGGTAAACCTTCACTGTTTAGATGGATTCATGGGGAAGGTGTATACTGTTTCTGATAATTAGTTCAGAGAAGTTAATGTCTACTACTGCAGAAACGGGTCATAAGCTGCTTGATCATATGCTGCTTAAAAGCTGTGTGAAGTTGGGGAATAAGCGCTGATACTCAGAGCAGAGTACAATAAATGACTGGGGCAGAGGTTGCAGCAGTTGGTACCCAAGGGACGTTTTCAGGACTTTTTCACATGGGGACCCCAGAAAGTAACCTACAGCAAACTGAAGCCTCAGGCTTGTACAAGAGCCACCTCCGCACATGGGAGTTTAACGTCCTTTAATGATGCACCCGAGTCCTAGTGCTTGTTAGTGGAGCCATAGTTCCTGCGAGTCCCAGCGCAGGCGATCCTCCAGCCAGCGGGGCTGGTGCCCTGAGCTGCACTCCTGGCACCCACGCCAGCGTGACTCCGTTGAGGAGTTTTGTGGGGCGATTTCAGGTGCTCTAGCACTGTGCAAAGGTACGTTTTCTTCTAGAGAGAAAGGGGAGTACATATGATGTAATTATTTCACTTCCCAGTAGTACACAGGCATGGCTTGGCATCGAATGAGTGAATCCCTTGTTACATAAATGCTGTGCCCTTGTTAAAAAAAAAGTTGCGGTCAGACAGTAATGAAAAGCAAGAATTTTTGCATTCTCTAGCAAACTGCCTCTACCTCACCCAAGCCCACCTCTCTCTGCCCTACTGCTTGCGATTTCCCCCTCTTCCTTCTGGTTTTTAAAGCTATTTAGCAATGAGATCTTCCTTATGGTTATTTTCTGAAAGAAAGTAGACCGTGTCTTCCAATACACAATACTCATTATCAATAGCAATTCTCGGAAAACAGAAACAGAATTTAATAGGGTAGGACGATTATTTTTTGGTGCAGTTTTGGATGTCTTAGCAGCATTCAGTTAGGCTTGATTTTTAAAATGGCAAAATGATCCCTGTTATAACGAGTGTCAACAAAAAAGATGATCAGCACTGAGACCTTTTGAGCGTACTCCTAACATTTCTTTTTATATTTACTTTTATTTTCCCACAAAGGAAGAATTTGGGTACAGGAGAAAAGCACAAATCTCGGTCTAAAAGCAGCATATGATGTTTTTAAAAAGGTGGTTTTAGGCTTATTTTGGAAGGAAATTTCCTGGCTTGGTTGCAGAAGGTAGACAAGGATTTGAAGAATTTGTCGTTGTTGTTCTTAAAAGTGTATGCACATGTTTTGTATTGGATGACTATTGGTCAGGAATGTCCTATTTTTTTCCTATTTCATATCAAATAATTTCTAATGTGCTTGTCATCGTAGCATCTGGATCCAAGTACAAAATTAAGATTGTGGCAAAGTTAAAGCATCTCAGTCACTCCAAAGTTGAACTGCTTTATCTATTGAAAAGGCACATATCAGATTTTTTTAATACCAGCTTTTTGAAGGCATTTGGGGCTTATTTCTACTTTTGGAAACAAGCTTGGGTATTTATTGTTGTTTCTCTTTGCATTTGGCATTCAAATGGTGGTGTTATTAAAAAAATATATTTTTTTAATTGGCCTCTGTGCATGTCTGTGTCTGCTTTCCTGTCACATCATCTGCTGCTTTTTTTTTCCCCCCACAAAGTAGAGTTACATTCTCTTCCTTAGAATAACGCGTGATGGGGGAAAAGATGAAACTCATTAAAATACTTAACCAGGGAATAGTCCACTTATACAATCCCCTCTTGTTTTTGACGGTGTCCCTGGAAGCCGGAGTGCAGAGTTAGTCATTTCTGCACACACAAGCAAACAGCCACGGTGAATATTTAACATCCAGTCTGTTAACAGAGTAGCTGCGTTGATTTTTGTTGCAAGTGATGGATCACTAATAGTTTAAAACTAGGAGATTGGGAACTTCTTTTGTAAATTGAAGAGGATTATTTCATGCTGTTGAGCGTCCCTGTCAGAATATAAAGGTCTATTAGCAGAGATGGGATTGCACACCCAGGGGTTGCGTGCAATATGTAATTTACTAAACACATACGTAGCAAAACTCAAACCCAATGGCCAAAATTTTAGCTCTGTGCTGCTACTTTCAGATCAAGCACATGAACAGAAAACACTACATAATACCTTGCAATTGTGGTCTCTGATCAGGTTTTTGCCTTGTGAAATATGGTTTGGCTCAGCACCCGATAAGGTTGTTTGTAAGATGAACGGCTTGCTCAGTAATGGCACTGTGAAAACTCTTTTAATTATTATATGTAATTGTTTATCCATATTCATGTCAAAGAAGGTCTTTCCTGAACTTTATGGTATTTCTGCTTGGAACGCTAAAAATGAATTTAATAGAGGCATAAGAATTGAGCCAGTACGTCTGTTCTTGTTCCATACTCTTGACTGTAGGTGTGGTATCTCGGTTCACGGCTGTGTTCTTCACGTGCAAAGGGAAGTTTTCAAAAGGGCAGTGATGCCCCCAAATCCCGCAGAAAGTGAGCGCAGGTTGGATCTCTAATTCTCATTTCTTCTTTTAAAAATTTCTATCTGCATCTTTCTTATTTCGCTCTGACAAGAATGCCCACACATCTTCCCAGAGCTGGTCAATCTCATCAGAAACACTGACGGATAAATATAATCCCTGCTACCCTTCCCATATTCCTGGTTTCATAGACATTGGCTGTTAGCCCCTAAGATTATCAAACCCAAATTCAGAATATGAAAATGTAATAAATCTTTCATTTCATCTGTTTGTCACCTTGTTTCTATCAGAGTTGTGCTAAAGGGGCTTTTGCTCTTCATGACACCTCTGCATAGCCTGCATCAGGACTTAATGTAGCACTGGCGTATTGGGAAATCCCCATAGTTCTCGGGACTTAAAGACTAGGCCTAGGAATTGTAGCGCTTTTGCTTAAATCAGTGGTCTTACTAGAGAAACGTAGATACTCTTGGAAATGAGGATGTAATTCTTTAGAGAAAGACGAGCAGCAAGCTGCAGACCACAGTTTTTTCCCTAGAACAGAGGAGCGCTTATTAGTCATCAGAGTAGAGAAAGAAGGCTCCTGAGTGGCAGTGCTGTCTTGGAAAATGCGTTGTCCGTCACAGAGCAGAACTGCTCAGGAGCCCTCTAAAATAGGTCACGTGTTTGTCAGCAACTCAGTGTTTGACATACTCAAATCCCATCCTACTTTTGTGCATATGCACTCCTCTTTCTTTAAACATCCCACTGTTTCTTTGAAACCTTGAAGGGGTGAAGGAAGCTACTGCTAAATGTTACTTTCTGCTGACTGATGGCCTTGAGTGTCTTGTGAGAGAGAGAGAGACGGCATTTCTCAGGCATGTCGCCTTTTTGGTTTGGAAGGCCCCTTTGTTCCCCTCTAGGTTAGTCAGGGAGGTATGACTGTCCTTGGACCTCTTGCCTCTCAGCGCAGGATAAGCCTTTGCTCTGTTCCTCTCTCTGACAAAAGCACGGTGAATGGAGGGGAGACTGAGGCGTGCACAGCTGACAGAGAAACCTTATGAAATATTGAAGCTTCCTTGAATACGGAGTTGCTGGGTTCTCCACAGCTCTCACACTGATGAAGAGTGGGAGTCAGCTCCCCTCTTGCTGAGCAGAGAGGGAGATGATTACTGAGAAGAAGTGTGCCTTGCTACAGTCCCTCTTGGGTTCCTCAGCCCTCACTCCCAATACAGCTGCTTTGGACCATTCTTAAACCACACAGAGATTTCTTCCCCTGCACACACTAGGTAATTTTTGCAAAGAATTAAACAAAGACAAGATAGATAAATGAGCTGAGGACCAGACATCATCATCGTCCACGGTGACAAATATTGCAGTACTCATCAAACCCCAGCTGAGAAAGAAGATGCCTTTTCCTGCCTTATCTGTGGATGTCCAAGGCCTGATGCCTCCAATCTCCTTGACCCTACCCATGACGACTGCACATCTTTTTCATTTCCAGAATCGTCTCGCTTTAGGAAAGAGGAGATTTGGTCCTGACTAGCTGGGAGACTGGCAAATAGCAGAGAGCATGTAAGGGGTACAGACACAGGGAACTTCTGAGCTTTCTTATTTGTGAGCTAGGATAATGTGTAGCATTATTAACAACTTCCTATCAAACTGTATTAAAATACAAAGCTTCCTATTGGGCTTGCATTTATCCCCACACACCCCCAAACACCAGCCATCCACAACCAAAGCACCAACAGCTTCAGCTGGACACTTTTAAATTTAGCAAAAAGCTTTTGAGAAAACTTCCAGGAGAGCATACATTTTCCTAGACACATGGATTCCATTTTTCTGTGTAAGGAGGAGAGGCTGCTCTGTTCAGCCTAAACAGGAGAGTGGTGCAGCAATAGGAAGTGAATGGAAGAGTGAATTTTCTTCCATCAGTTGAGAGATCGCTTTAGAGTTGCACCTTGTTAAATGGCTGGCTGAAATTGTGCATGATTAATGGACAAAATGGAAATTAGATTATGTGTCTTTACTCTTCCTGTGACCTCTACTTTCTCCTGTATCAATTGCAAGCAGTCTGGGGGGAAAAAAAAATGAAAAAAAAATTAAAAATCCTGTGTAAATACCCAGAAGAGAAGGAGTAGAGGAGAGGAAAGGGGCAGAGCCCTGCTATAAATTGTATGCTGTCCCCAGAACTCACAGCTTCTGAGGTCTGAATCCTACAGTACTGAAGTCTGAGGAATTAAAATGTGGAACAAATACCAAAGTCTCAGGCTGCCTGTCAATAGTCACCATGTATGTCAATCACCCATGTGGAACTGCATCCTATGGGGAATTTGGTTTCCCTGCTGCAGCTGCACACAGGAGATGACCTGTGGTTCAGACACAGTCAGGCTATTGGAACAAATGCTTTCCTCCTCCCGGAGGGAGGTATTGGTGTGTTGCCCATCTTTGGACTCCTGTTTGGGCAATAAATTTGAAGAGATGCGTCTTAAAGGCAGAGGGAAATCACTGCTTGCCTGCAGGCATGGGGTTCAGCAGGTTTTACACTCTTCAGTGCTGCCTTGTGATCAAAGCGTGGATCTCTGCACCCACGCACGGGCACCTGCATGTGGGGAGGCACCAAGAGCCTGCCCTCCTTCCAGCCTGCAACATGCTTCAGCCTGTAATATAAGAAAGCAAAGGTTTTCTGCTCCTGTTACAGACCACTTTGACAGAACAAAAGGTGTCTTGGTGTGCCCTCTACATCTTCATTCTTGAAGGGAAAAATGCACATATAAATCCTATATTCACTTAAGATAACTAAAAATCAACATGTTACTTGAATTGCTACTCCAATAACCTTACAAGGAAAGGCTGGGAGGGGTGTATATCTTCTTGCTACCAACACAGTAAAACTAAAAGCACGAGTATACTACCAGACTGTATGAAATTGTTAATTCCCCTCTGGTTTTGCCATGTGTGGCCATTGGCCTTGGGAACTCAGGCAAAGCGGTTTCATTTGAAGAGACCTAGGTGCAAAACCCCCACATGGCTTCTGGCTGTTTCTGAGGCTCAGAAGGGTTGATCAGTGAGCACCGTGCTTTGAGCTACCGGGGACGATCCGTGTTTTCCAGCTCACATTTTAGCATGGAGTTGATATCTGGTGTCTTCTTTGGAAGGCCTCAGATCCCGGAGCCCCAGCTTATGTGAGAGTCTTAGCTTTTGTGTTTTGAAAAAAGCACCGTCTAGCAAAGGAAAGCTTGAACCTGGTGCCTCCAACAATAGGCAAGAAAAATACAAAACTTAATGGTACTAAGAAGAAATATGAAAGCCAGTGCCATGATTTTAGGGATTTGCTTCCTGATTTTTAAACATTCAGGGTTGGCTGCTCTGTAATCGTCTTTTAGTCTCCCTAGCATAAGAGTAAGAAAAATGCTATAAGAGGCCTCAGGGTTTCCCATGGGAAACAATAACTAGGTCATGGGTATGCTTGCTGTGGAGGTACATATAGTTTCTTTTAAATTGATCTGAAAATCAGAGGCATAAAGGAAGAGGAGATGGTTCTGAGCCGCAGTTCTTTTTCAGGACTGGTATGTTTTTCCTTGCTTTAATCAAGTTGTTTGTCCAGTCTTAAGAGAAATGAATCATTTGTGCTGATTCGGTTCCTCTTTTGTTGTCACTTGGCACTGACCCAAAGCTGGGCAGTACGAAATCAAGGTGGGTAATGATAAGGTCAATGAGGACCTTACATGACCTCCTTATGCCTAAGATTACACAATTCTCAACTGGTTGGTTTGGCCACCTTCTGCCTAGTTAATAAATACAAGGCCTGCTGCAGCACTGCTCAGGTGTTGCTCCCAAGGCTTCCGCTTCACTCATGTAAGCCACAGCAGGAGGTCCCCTCTCTGTGGCACTGCCGCTGCAGGGGCACGCTGAGGGACCAAGGACATGATGCACCCTTTGTTCTTTGTCTCGGTCATGCCATTTTTTTCCTCGACTTCCATGTCAGAGTTTTCTGTGCGTATCTTGTCACCTTCTTATGGTTCCTTTTGTAAAGGGGGGGAGCCCTCTGAGAGTATGTCGTCTCTGCTAGGGCTGTCCGTTTCTACAGCGAGGGACGTAACTGAAGTGACCCACCTCTGCAAAATCATAGTGGGAGACCAAGTGCTGTAGCTTTTATCTCGACGTTGCTCATCAAGGTCAGCCTGGTTCCCGAGAAAACTACCCATCTTCTGTTTCTGCTACAGTTTTACGGTGAGCTTGCAATCTGTAGTTCAGTTTGCTCTCTGTAAAAAACATCCTCTTTTTTAGAGGGGGAAGGTAGAGTCTTAGAGAATTGCAGAAAACAATGGCCCACATCTTAAATGAGATTTTTGAAACCCCTTTGTAAAGGCTACCATTTTCTTCTGAAACCCGTTGACTCAAAATGCTTTAAGTGACAGTCTTTGTAGAGGTGTAGGTGGTCTTGATATGTGAGTGAGAATTGAATACATGTATAATTGGGCATACATTTCCACACAGACATTTTGACCAGACAGTCAGCTAATAGCTCCAAATAAGATACTCTGCCCTCTTATATCAGTTCATCTGCCACTCAGACATGCTTAGCAAGATATATGCTGCTTTTTATGCATATAACTCTTGTTAATGCTAAGGATCGTTATGAGTGTGCGTGGAGAGGTGTCCTTGCTACATCCTTTCAGGATATTGTCTCTGAGGAAGAGGGGGTTACTGTTCGTATGATGTGGCTGTCCAGAAATGCTTGCAAATCAAATGCTTTCATTTGCTTGGGGGGGGTGTGTGTGTGTGTGTGCACACCTTAAAAAATGCTCTCACCCAGCATCTCACTTTAAAGAACAAAGTCTTTTTAGATTTGCAGGAGCTCAAAAAAAAGCATTCAATCACATCCACTTTGAATAATTTGGTATGAACCTGTCTTGTCAGATATCTGTCTGCAAAGTCTATTTTTTAAAAATGGGCTTTGGTTTGACACTATCTCCTGTCTAAAAAGGGAGGGGGTGTCAGGAAACCCTAAGTTTGTTTCCAGCCTCTAACACAGCTGGCCGCATGACATACAGTGAGTCACTTAACTTCTCTTTTTCTTCTCTTCTTGCTGGTAGAACAGTTTCCGAGTGTATCTTGTCTTTTATGTTGCCCATCTGTTCAGTTCTGTGCTTTTTTGGAGAAGGATTTCCATTATTCCTCCAGCAAGGCATGTAGTCAGGGCATAAGGCATAGCAAGTGGTGATTGCCTGTTCAACATATAGCAAATGCGAGCGAAGAAAAGCAGAGCTTTATTTACACAACAGTTTCAGTCTGTGCCATGGCACTACATTAAATGCGCAGGAGGCTAGCAGCGACGCGGCTACACGTGTTCTGTAATATGCGTACTCCATGTGTTGTTTTTCAGCCTCCTGGGAGAGCTTGCCTGCTAAAGTTCTGCAATTTGGATCTGCTGTGTATTCAGTGTTATTTTGGTACCAGCTGATAGCATAAAGGCTGAATAAATTTGCTTCATGTTAGACGTGGCCCTCTGCAAATAAATGTGCATGTTAAGAAACCCCTCCATGACATAATTAGTTGTCTGTAAGCGACGGTGTCATTGTGCGGAGTAATTAGTTCTGTTTATTTAAAGGAGCCCCGGAAAGCTATTAGCAGTCGCCAGCAGACCAACAACAAGAAAAAGAAAAGATAAAAACCCATGTGTGGTGGTTATTAGTCTCTTCATCATGCTAATGGACAGCTTGTAAGAAATTGGACTTGCTATCAGTGGCACCAAGTAACAGCGATCGTGTGGGGGCATTGTTTCTTCTCGCTGGCGATAAGGGCGACTTGTGGCGGGCTTTGATAGGATGCTCATTTTTATCTGCTAAGTGCACAATGCTTGTAAAAACAGCAGTGGCCTTGTTACCACTTGACATGACACTAGTTTTAGCTGTTTACGTTGACACGCCACTACACTCTCTTAAAGCTTCAGCCTGGGGTCAGATTCATTAGAGTACTTCAGAAATGATACCGATGCAGCATCTGGCCTGATTTCTTTTTGCTCCCTGCTCCAAGCAAGAGAGAGAGAGTCAGCGTAACCCAGTGGATGGTCTTCACTTGCTTGTCAGATTTACTTTCCATGGTGAAGTAGTCCGAGGCTTTTGGAAAAGCAAATGAGGTACTTCATTTGTCTGTAGGTGTGCTTGCATGAGGAGAGGGAAGGGAAACCCATCTGTAACCCCTGAGGGAGGAGAAGGAAACAGGCTCCAGCGTGGGTTGTGTGCAGCTGGCTGGTGGCCCCAGCTCTCAGCAGGAATGTTTGTGAGAGAAGAGGTGCGGCGGTGGCTAGGCTTAAACAGATCTTGCATAGATCTAGGCCTGCTGAACTCGATGGGGTTAAAAAGAGTGGCAACTACAGCATTTACTTCTGAAACCTGTGGCATTTAATATATTGGAGTTCTTTCCTACAAGATTTCTAAACCACCTTATATAGGCTATTAGTGAATTATTTCCCTATTCTGTAATTCTTAGCTTATGAATTTTACAGAGAGGTTATTAGCTATAAAGGCTTGTGACAAATGACCTGGGAGAAGGAGGGAAGCTTGGTTAAACTTTTCTTCCCTGCCCCCACCCTTAGATTTAGCAGCTGTGCTAAGTCGAGGTGTGCTCTTGGTCTTTGTGAAGATGGGTACCTGTGAGGAGGTCAGTGAGTGATCCGAGGCTCCAAGGGAAGGGTCTCTCCCGCGAGGGGGAGAAAATCTTCTGGAGTTCCCCACTGAGACTGCAGTAACTCTTACGTGATGAGCCGCCCAGTCAGCTGAGATAGAGACTATAGGTGATAGTAGAAGCCCTGGCCTGAGCCTCTGTGCTGAGAATGTGTCCATTTGCTACCATAAGTCCACGTGCAAGTTCGTACGGTTTTGGTGGAAGCAAAGCCGCGCCTCCCAAACCCCATCAGCTTTTGCAAGAGGACAGTGCTGCCTGCAGAAAGGGACAGTCTTCAGAAAGTGTTAGGAAAACTCTGGCAGTGGTGCGTGACTATAATGCATCTAATATCTGTCAGGGCTCCTTTGTCTGAGCTTCTGCAGAAGCTCATTTTCAGATCTGTGCTCTTCAAGGTGTCCTGGGTAATTTCTGTGTATAAACCAAACTCCCATTAAATAAATAAGTAAATCCCACCTTCTCAGTAGCCTCAGATTTGGGTAATAGGTCACGTTATGTATTAGGGGCTGTCCCTTAGATTTTCTTTTACTTCTGGATGCTGTCACTTCTACATATCATGTGCTATAAATAATACTGTTAGGAATCTGAAAACTGCAGCTTTTTACGGCCAAATTGCTATATTATTCTCTGAATTCACGCTGCTGATTTTGCTGCTTGCGGCTCGCATCCTGCCCACCTTTACATGTGGCCATCCTGTCCTGTTCCACAATCAGCCCTGCTCTAGGATTGCTGCATATGTAATGCATCAGTAATCATTCAACCTGAAGGTGTGGGGGAAGGTAGCCAGTAAAACATATGAGTAAGATTTTTGCAAGCGTATTTGAGTCATTTGTCGCGAGTTGCTTGTTTCCATGGGAATTAGCGAGTGAGAGAAGACATAAGTGAATCTTATTCCTCGCTTTAGCCTCCTCTTGCCTCAAGTCTGGCTGCATCAACCTGCAGGACCTATAATTTAGACCCAGGGGTGACTGAGAGAGCTCGTTTTCCTTTTTAATTATTATCGCAGTGAATAGATGGTGACCTATCAAGGGAGGAGCAGAATTGCGTGCCTACTTGTTAGAATAGCCCGACACTGCAGCCCAAACTTCCTCCTGTGGCTGTAAATATGCCAGGCCCGCCTTTGTGGTGAATCACAAATGCTCTCAGACTTTTGAGGAGCCTGGGGAGATGATTCCAGATCCTAAGGAAGAACAATTCATCTCTTTCCCCATCCCCCTATACACACATACACCATCCCCTTGTCTCTTTTTAGGTCATTTATAATCAGCAGTCATGGAGCACTGGCCTCATTAGTGATATAGCCATTCCTTCAGTGCTTCAGAAATAATCATTTAGAAAAAATGCGCGGTTTTCTTCCCTTGAGAGCCCATGAGTGATGAATTTATTTCAGTCTGGCTGTCTTGGCTGTCTTGCTCAGCCTTATTTCCATATTTATTTCAACAAATAACGTACTATGGGAACAACAGAACACATTCTCCGAGGCAGACAGGATAGCCTGGGCAGGGAGGGGTTAACCAGAGAGATGGCATTCGAAAGCTGGGGCTCAGGGGGAGACGTTTTTATTCCGAATCATTTTTTAATGTATATGCTTTCTGTGTGTTTGTGTTTGTAGTGGTTTAGAAGCCCTGGGATTTGGACATTGATTTATTCATAGGGCACCATTTAGAGAACAGACATTGTCCCCTGAGTGGTCCCAGCCACCGACCTTTCTCCTGAAGGGACCATCCCTTTTGTAATGGCAGACAGGTGATTAACTTTCTATGCCAGCTAATGACTCGGGTCTCTCGCAAGCAAGCGCCGCTAATTGTGACCGGCCGGGAGGGCCGGTGTACTGGGACCGATGTACTCTCCCCGGCACGCTCAGGGTCCAGCTGCATATTTGCTCCATTGCCAGGAACCGGCACTTGCAGCTACTGTAAACCAGCCTCACGGAGGGACTTAAACTCATGATTTTTATTCTGCCAGCGACCGTTTCAGTAATTGAGTGTTACGCTCTGGAAGCCTAAGCGCCAAGGTCAGTGGCCAAGGACTGGGAGACAGAGGTCCCGTCTCTTCCTCCCCGTGCTTCTTCAGACATCCGGGGTAGCCCAACTGTGCCACTGCTTCCCAGTGTGCACAGCAGACATAAACACGGTCCTTTCCTCCAAGCTACCACAGTCACACTAGGTTTATTTGAATAACACTAAACACACTGAATTCTTGAAATATGCTTCCTAAGGATTGACCTTCCCAATGGGTAAGCTCTTCCCATTAGACCACTTAGCATGCCTGCTCTGCCCTGCTGCTGGCCGAATAAATCTAAGGACGTGGCATCGCTTTGTGCCATGTGGTTGCAGGCACAAGTAAGATATGCGTGCCATGTGTTATATTTGCAGTTTGGTTTTATGGGTACTTATGAAAAGGAAGGCTGAGCCTGTCCTCTGTCAAAATATAGCCCCTCTACTTCCCTCCTCCCCTCTCCCCCTGCTCAGGACATGCAGGCTCACATGCGAAGTGGTGTTTCTGCTGTGGCTTCTGTCTGTTTCGTTTGTTTCCTGGGATGGCTTTTCTGAAGCATCTGGAACTTGTCACTTTTGCATGCATCTGTAAAGTCCATGTAATTTGCCTTGCTCTATGTTTTCAAAAGCAGCTCCTATTCAGATTTACTTACAGGTAGCATTTGTGCACAGAAGACCTAGCATTTGATTGCAGAGATCCAAGCAGTTATGTATGTAGCAGCCCTGTATATTTTGTGTATGTGCACACATATTCTCAATGCCTCTTCCAGGTTTTGTCTTCCTTAGTTAGCATGGCATTCATTTACCTAAAACTCTTCCCCTGTTGGCTTGTTAATTAATAGATGTTCTTGAAGTTTTCTTTTCTTCTCTCTCCCTTTTATACTGAACTTTCAAAGGCCCAAGCTAACCAGTTCTCTACCAGGGTAACTCTGATAGGTGAGGGATTGATAATTTAAAGCTAGTTCAAATGCCACTTGTGTCAGCCTTCAATATTAGAGACAGATATCCCCCTGCAGTCTTTTCCTTTAAGGCAAAATGATTGTTTCCTTCTTTACATCTGGTTTCTTAATGCACTGCTGTCTAATCACCTCGGTAGCAAGACTGTAACCAGGTAATGGGGGACTAAGTAGCAGTTGGCTTGCTGTCTTCTCCCCTAAGAAAAATCAGTGCATGTATCTGCCCTACTTTAGGGATAAGCATCATCAGCTCAGGAAATCTGGGGGGGTATAACCAGGAAGGCTTGTAACGGTGGCATCTCTCTGTGAACAGGGAAGGTTCTCAGGGGAGGAATTTAGCACTTTGCTCTTTCCAGCTGCTGATTGGGGATGCTTTCAGCTTTTGCAAAGTCATACCTCCCTTGCCTTTGAAGAATTTACCTAAGAGGAAGCATAGAGCCATATCTTTGAAACCCTGTGCTGGTCACTTTTATTTTACAGTTGGGGAAAATGGCTTAAAAAGGCTTTCACATCAGGCAACAGTAGGGGGAGAAGGGATGGATTCTGAAAGAGAGCAGGTAGATTTCACTTTGCCGTATAGGCCTCAAGGATATCTCTGCTTTCTGACAGAGAAACTCCTGAAAGTCGCAAAGACTTTTTTTTCATCTTTATTGAAGAGCTGGAAGCTTTGCATTTACAGAACAGATGTCCTTTGTTACAAATTTTTCATTCCTTATTGAAATAGAAATGAGCAAGAATTCACACCACACAGTCAGGGGAAGCAGCATTTTAAATTGAATGATTAAAAACCCTGCCTTCTCCCATTGCTTCATTTTTCACTTTTGACTCCTGTGATGTCACCCACTTGCTCTTCTCCAGTTGTCATAGCTTTTGCTGGAGAAGAGAGGAGAAACTCACCTTGGGTGTCCATATACAATGTGAAAGGCAATTGAAAAATAAAATAGAGGAGGGGGAATATATCTTTTAATCTTTTCAGATCAGAGTGAACTCAGGATCAACCCTGGGCCTGCACCTGATACGCTTTCTTGATTCTCATTAAGTTGAACTTGTGCTAACCTACTGTAAAACATTTAGGCTTCAGACACAAGAGCAGGCTAAGACGCTGTGCAGACCATCACGCCCAGATGAATGATCAGAAGTGATGGGTCAATACGTACAACAAAAACATGGCTGAAACTAAGTTCATCATTAAGGCAGTGTGGGGAGGAGGTTCCCTCTGCACAGGCAGGGAATGAAGAGCATAATTGAGGTTGCTGGATCTTACACCTAGTGTGTTAGCCAGCTAAATCACAGTTTACACCAAAAGGTTGTGAGCTTCTGTGAACTATATGGTTGCTGGTGATATTAATTTACTACAAATCCTTCCTGTAAGGTCTTTGTAGAGTTACACACTGTGAGCTTCTTTTTCTGTTAATCTTTTCTTTTGTGAGGCTGAGTTTAGTGCTGGTGAGGAAAGGCAGCCTCATGTCCATGGAAAATGAAATCCTGTATTTATCCATAGACTAAGCACCAGCTGTTCCAGCAGAGGAACCCGCTGCAAGATTGAATTCAGCTCACTCAGCCCCCTCCTTCCCCTTGGTTTGCCTTCTCCGATTGCCTGTTCTGCAGTGAAATTGGTAAGATGGATGTATCATCCGTTCTGAGTTAGAGTGACACCGTTCAGTTGCCCAGATACCTTTCAATAGCTTTTCAGGTTTTCTCAAGTACAGTGATACTGAGCCCCTTGCTTTACATCTGTCAGTCAAAGCAGGTGCTTCAGGAAAGCTGTGCTTTACCTCTGAGTTTCACAGACTATGGTATATGCCAACCACTAGCAGAGCTCAAAGGTGTAGGCACCTACCCGTGGAGAAACCCTTCAAAACCCTGGCCAGTCACCCTGTCTGTTACGAAGACACCTCTCTACTCTGCACAGAGCTATGGTGCTGCTGCTGCCTTCACGCAGAAGAGGGAGGTTGGCCTGGAGATGCCGCTCTTCCAGCATCCTCACATCCCAGCAACGGGGCCACAGCTGGAGCTGAGCCAGGCAGAGCACAGGGCTCTCTGCAAGTGGGATCTGTGCTTGACCACAACCAGACATTGCAAGCATCGTGCATAGGTTACTGCCAGAGAGTCTGTGACCCTGCGTTTCACAAGCGAGGTGACTGTAAATATTCATTCCGGCCTTAAGAAGTGTTGAAGCCTTTGTCAGGAAAGGAGGATTAAAACAGAAACCACAGAATGCAGACCAAAAGTTGGAGGAAGTGGTGAACATTTTAATGAAAAATCCATTAAATTTTCCACTTACTTTTACTCCCAACCTGGCAGGAACACTAGGTCCTGATCCTTTTTTCCCTATTATATTGGTTTGCCAACAGCTACAGAGGCCAGTTTTAAAGTTGGAGCAAAAACATCATGCTCGCACTACTTTTCCTGATGCTTCAGCCTCAGGTGGTTTTGCTTTAAACCTGCTTTGTGAACCCAAACCAGCTGCCTACGGCGCTTCCCTTTTTCTGCATCTGTTTGTGTATCATGTAAGTGAACGTAGATTAATTGTATTTTTCTTCCCCTCTAGATCTGACCATCTTGAATGGTTGTAACACCTGCAGGATATGGTACAGTCAGGGATTTGGGCGGATTAGTATGTCCCTTTAGCCCATAGCCAAATGCAAGAAGAAATCCCATCCCAAAGCATCCTAGCTTTCTTTAGTTTGGCGGTTGCAATACTGGTTTTAGACTCATCAGATTTCTACAGCTTTGGCTTGTAGATTATATGAGCGATCCTCCTTAACCTCCTTCCTTGTGCACTTAGTTTTGCTTATATTTTGGGAGTGAGCAGTTCATCGCACTGAGCAAATTCTGCCCAAATCCATGAGCTGTGATTGCATTAATGGAAAAGTGATGCTTTCACCCAGAAATCCTGGAACAAAAGCAGTGCTCCCAGTTACAGAGCTGGTCAGTTGCCGTTGAGCAGCCAGTCTTTGTTTCTAGTCTGTCCCCCCTCTTAACCACATAGCCATTGTTTTAAATTGCCACCTTAACAGTTTGACCGGCCACTTACACCACCCCAGCACTCTGTTCGCCAGAGTCACCGAAACATGAAATTTTGCAGAAGTCTGTGCAGCAGGGATTGTGGCTGGACACGGGATCAGAAGTCACCAGCTGATAGCTGCTGGTAGAGCCGCTGCCATGAGAGCTCTGCGCTAGCATCAAGCAAAGCCACTATTCCCCTAACAAAAGTTACTTTCAAACCTTTGCAGCCTGTGGCTCATTTGATGCTTAACCCAGCTTTACTGAAAGATTTGCAGTTTTTTTGACAGACCTACTAGGATCAGCTTTTAACCCCTGTTAGCCGGTACGGTGCTGAATGCCATACCTTGGCTTGTACACTCTAGGTCTGGAAATATGATTTGCCTTGTGTTATCTGACTCAGTGGCTTGCAATCATGCTTGAATGCAAGGCCAATTTTGTTGTGTAGAAAAGTTGAGGCGAGATTCATTTTCTTGCAGCTTCCTTCAGATTTCTAAAAATCTGTGGGAGGTGGTGGGAGATGAGAAGTCCTTGGTTTTAATTCATCTAAGTCTAAAATTAAATTGGTGTATAGGAGAATAGCTTCTAACAAAGCTGTAAGACCAGCAGGTAAGGAAGATATAAACAGCAATGGCAGAAACGCTGTAGAAATCTGCAAGTAAAGCACACGGATGCAGGTCTGGTGTCATTTCTGCTGCTGGCACCTTCTCGCCCCCCCTGCACAGGCAAAGATGGGGAGCGAGGAACTTGGGGTTAGAGCAGGCATTGCAGCCCTGCATCAAAATGGCAGTGCTTTGTTAGGGCCTTTCTTCCAGAGTGGCTTGCTTTCTCTTGCCCTTTCCCAACTCTGACACCGAACTGGTAGGAGAGGCGCGGTTACGTTTTCCTGGTGCTTTGCCTGTGCCATTCTCCCATTCTCCCCTCTCCATCCTCCCCCCCTCCCTTACTCCCCTGCACTCTTCTTACTCCCCACTGCCCACATCGAACATGTACAGATTTTACGGTTCACTGGAGAATAAGTGGCTGTCATTTCACAGACGGGCCAGGATGTAATTAGCCACAATGCATCGAAGTAATGGAACAGATGTCTCTTTGTAAACTGAGTTTGCTGTTGCACACTCTGTGTGTGTGACCTGCCGACTGCTCCCGGCGATTCCTCCCAGCCCCCTCGGCCCCCTCCCCTCTCTCTGTTGCCGAGCCAAGGGCTTAGCTCACATCAAGTGTTTGTGTGTTTGCGGGTTTGTTTTTCTCTCTTTCTCATGCACTCATCTCTCCTGCTGTAAGGCCGCTGATTATGTGACGGACTGTTAGCAAGCAGAACCTGCATTTATCGATGGAGTCATTAAAAATAGAAAAGGTGATACCCCTCTTATGAGATAATTGGCAGTTTCAAGTTGCTCTTGTTACCCGATGATAATACACCAGTAAAATCATAAATTACTGTTATGATGCCAGGCCTCCTCCTCTTTTTTTTTTTTTAAAACTGAAAATAAAATAGCTGTGTTCTCCCTGAGCTCTCAAATTAGTATTTACATTTTAGATAAGAGATGGGCTATTGGACTGATTACAATGAGATAATGCACACAAGCTAACAACAAATGCAGCACTCTCAGAAAGATGTCTGTCTGACTGCAATCCAAACACCAATCCAAACTTAAAAGGGGCAAAAACGGGACCTGGCTTCCAGATTCTCATTTTGTAGAGCAAGCTTGTCTCTGTCGGGTACAGAAACTGGATAACTAATTAATGGAATTTCCCCCCCCTTAATATTATTGAGACATGTTTTCAGGCTATATCTATGCAGGTTTTCCATTCCTTTAGTTGATTGTGTCCATGCAGCTCCTGAATCCTGTACACCTTATCACTTGCAGCTCTCCAGCTGTGCTGCTTTAGCTGCTCCTGCTGAGGGTTCCTGCCAGTGCCCCACACCATGGGTGGGAGCAAAGGGAGCCGCTGGGGCGGGCTGGCTCTTGGCCTCCAGCGCTGAATTTGGCTCTGCTTACAGCTCAGCCAAGCCACGGAGGAGCTGAAGACCACAACCAGGCACCAGCTACTAGTGGCAGAAACCTAATGGTGGCGCAAACAGGGAGGATATTTAAAGAAAAGACACACTTGTGTTCTTGGTGCCTCTGGGTATTTTCATTGTACAAATAAGTTTCTGTGTCAGGGTACTCACAGTCAAATTGCGTATGCAGTCTCTCTGTGTGTGTGTGTGTTGGTATGCTTGTGTGCATTTACGGTTTATTTTCACACAAATTTCCTGAAGAGCTGCGTTGTTTCCCCAGGGCAGTTTTGATGACAAGGTTCCCATTAGTTCCCCTGGTTTTGACCCAGCAAGCTTAACTTCATGTTGCACATCTTCTGAGTGTTAACAGTGGTGAGATACACTCAATAATGATGGTAAAAAGCAGGTCTTTTCTGTAGGGAGGAGTAAGTTTTTACCTCGAGCTAAAATGATAAAGAGGCTAAGCAGCATGATAATGGAGAGCAGAGTGTAAATATGCTGGATATGTTAAACCTCAGAGAACAGTATTGTAACTCAGAATAATCCTCTGCAATGTTTAACACCGTGGACAAGGCATTGGCCTGGTGCTGTCTTCAGCTCTTCTCTTCAACCCATGGAGTGGTTGATTAAAGATTTCAAAGGGCACAGGCATTTGGGGTTGGTCTGCACCTTCACGTATACTTCTTAGAAAGAAGAGCCATAGTGAAACACGAGAGAGCAATAGCAATCTAGTTGGTGCCAGCCCTCAGATGCAAATCCCTCACGCAGTGGGTTTCTCTACCCTACCATGTGCTCGTAAAGCTCTTTTCACTTGCGTGGACATGTGCACTGAGCAACTCACACGCCGGCTTCAAAGTCAGGAAGCACAGAACCTACCAGCCCTGCAAGCACCCATCATGGACAGCACCAGTGCTTAGGAAAGTGGGGGGCAAGCTAAACTGCAAACCACTGCTTGCTCTCTTTCTCTCCAGCTC
Source organism: Fregata magnificens (assembly GCA_013389945.1). Taxonomy (NCBI): domain Eukaryota; kingdom Metazoa; phylum Chordata; class Aves; order Suliformes; family Fregatidae; genus Fregata; species Fregata magnificens. The sequence goes on from WAAD01001024.1 coordinate 192,043, forward strand.
TGGGATCCCAGCAAACCTGGAGGGCCCAGCAGGAGACACCTACGTCTGTGTTTGGCCAGGGGCCCTCGGAAGAATGCTAATCCCAGCCGGGACTAGTTCTGGGGTCTTTTGAACAAAACAAGACCAGAATAAGGCATTGGCTTCAATTTCACTTGTGACACAACGCACGTTTGAACTGGTCTCCCAAGGAGAAAGATTTGTGCAGTTACCACAGGTGACTTGCTGTCTGATGCCACGTTGGTTTTGTTGTGCTGCTATTTTTGGTCACTGCTTATTTCTGTGTAGCAAATAGACAGTCAAGAGAGGAAGGCACGAGAGTGCAGCCCAGGCCAGTGACCTCGCTAAACCGACTGACCCGAAGATCTGCAAACAGGATTGAGCGGGCGGGTGTCACTCTCCGGTGGAACCATTGATGTCTGCAGGCAGATTTCCATTAAGTGGTGTCAGGGCTGGTTCCCTGCAAACCTCTTGTCTGCTAGGGAGGACTTCCCTGAGCCATCTGCTTCCGGCTTCTTTTTTGGGGTTTTTGGTTTTTTTCCTTTTGACACTCAAATCCACAGGTTGATCTCACCTGCACTGACGGAAATTACTCTAAACCCACATTAACGGGAGAGAAAAATTTATCCTTTCTTACGATTTTTCAAACTTGTTTAAAAAAGGATCCTGTGGGTTCCTTGGGTTTCGGTCAATGTTGTAGTCTGCATGGTTGGTCTGATGATGTTGATACGTGCCTGGTATTTTTGGCTGGTTTCATCTGGTCCCTGCCTTTCAAGAGACAAAACTTAGGGTTTGTTAAGTCTTTCCAATGCAGTAAGATCTCAAAGCAGGTACAATAGATCAATTGAGCTTTTCCTTTGCCTTGTCTCAGAAGAACCAAGCGTAGTGCTGCAAATGCAGGATGGTCTAGTGTTAGGTAGCAAGAGGGAGTTTTGGTCTGGGTCTAAATGAAGGCAGTCTCTGGCAGCCTAAACTCAAAGTGACTTGTCAGTCCCTCAGCAGCAGGCAATTGCACAACACTTGGGAAGATACTGTACAGCAGCACATGCTTATGACAATAAGGTATCCCTACTAAACTCTTTTTAAAAGAATATCAAGTTTATTTGACAAGAGTAATTTTTTTACTATGTAAACAGTAGCTTTCTTGCTCCTGAAGTCCTTTCTCAGGCGAAGCTCCCGGTGACCCAGCAGAATGAAGACTGAGTTGAAACTATGACAACAGCTATCATTCATAGCACGTAGTATTTAAGTGTATGTTACTTGATTTAAAATGAACAGCAGGTTATCACCAATATGCACGGATGTCTTTGCAAATCCCTATGACTTAGTTCACACACCGTCCCAAGATGGTAGTTTTCCTGTATATGCTGCTGATGTACCATTTATGTACAGGGGTAAACTGGGGCAAGGGGCAATTAAGTACCTAATTCTGTCCCCAGCATGTACCAGTGAGGGTCATAAACTGTGATTCTGTGGTTCTGAATGGTAGGACGTGCATTAAATGTGGAGGATTGTGACTTGTCACTGATATTTAATATTTGGGTTGTGTTAGTGGGAAGAGCTTGCCTGCACCTTCTCGTGCTGCCAGGTTGGCAGCGTGTGTGTTTATATACAGGGACCCTCTAGCTTGTTAGTTAGTGGTAGGGTCTCTGGCACGCTGGTGTCAGGGACTGCTGCTGCGAACCAGCACAGGTACTGTGAGCAAAACCGCTTATCCTTGACAAGAGGAGTGCTTTGGTGTGAGGGTGACCCAGGAGAAAACATGCTCAAGTGCTCTTAGGTTGGTGCTCAAGTGCGACTGAAGGCTAGCAGGACTCGGGCTCCTGTGTAGCTTTGACACGTTTAAAAGCGTACCCTTAGGTCCGAGGGCAGCTTTATGTCCCTTTGAAAAACGTGGCCTGACCCTTTAGGGCAGCGGAGTGGCCTGGCTAAGATGGGGTTAATGCGAATCTGAACTCTGGAGGCTTTATGCCAAAGCAAAGGACCTGCTTGCTGTGCTGTGCTGCACTGGCAGCAGGGAGAAGGGTGCGGGTGCCGGTGCCAGGAGGAGGCAGCCCAGGAGCCAGCCAAGCGCGGGCGGGCACAGAGGAGGCTTGTGTCGGCTGGGCGGATGAATGCTGGGTGCAGGATAATGGTCCATCAGGACAATCATTCAAGAACATGCATTTCTCTCTCTCTTTCTTCACATCTGACTGGTTATCTATTGCTCCTCTTTACTGCAGTCTGCTTGTAGGGCTTCATAGCTTTTGAAGGTATAAGAATAGGGCTCTTTTTTCCTCTTCTTTTTTTTCACTTGCCTTGAAGTAATCATCTATATTTAGGTCAGTGACATGATGAAAGATGTTTATGTGTTTTTACCTAAAGCTGGAAATTGCCGTTCCGGATATCACTGAATGGAAAAAAGCTAATGGAGCCTTGTTGTGCTTTCATTGCTTTTGCAGTGGTGTTCTTGTTTTAGGACTATAGCATGCGAAGCATCCTTCCCCACCGCACAGCTCTTGGCTTTCAGCTCCCTCTGCATCCTCCGCCGGCTCCCCTGCATGGAGTGGACTCAGAGAAGGGCGAGGGGAAGGTCACAAGAAGTTGTTTTATTCTCTGGCTACCTGAAGCAGGCATCGCCAGCTCTGCCCTATCAAGTAGAAAATGTGGCACTGATAAATCCTGTCCGCTAAGGAGCCGAGCCTTTTTAATATGCAAGTGCTCAGTCAAAGAAAGTAAACAGACATCTCCTTCTGCAGGGAATTACTGTCTCCCTCCCCTTACCCTCCTTCCTTCCTCCTCCCTTCCATTTAAGAGTAGGAAATTCTGCTTGCTTTATTTGATAAAGAGGAGGAGGGGAAAGGACATGTACTGAATCATGGTTAAGCTGCTGTCTTCTACCCCAAGACCTTTCAGTCTAGATGTGCTTCATTAGTTTGATAAGCAGACGCCAAAAAGGGGGAGGAGTGTGGGGTTTGCATGAGGGGTTCTGCCTAGGGGCTGCCCGGAGGTTTAAGAAGATGAACTGCTAATGATGTTGAAGCTGTACCTTTTTGGGACCTTGGTTCCTGGAGGAAAAATGGGCCCTTTTCACTAATTGTGTTGTGCTCAGTAGTGTGATGGAAAGGGACTCACAGGGGAGTGGAACAGAATGAATATCGGCTGGGCTCTTCCCCTGAGCAGCCCCCTCTCTGCTCCTCCCCCAACCCAACTCTCATCTCTTTAGCAAGGTATCTGGCATGAAGTCATCCTAAATATCGGGAGATAACATTAGGAAAAGAGATTAATTCGGTGGGTCATTTATTTGGACAGTCTGGCGTGAGCATTGCAAACTAAACATAGATTTTAACAAATGTTGTCCAAATTGGCAATGCAAATATTTTGATGAATGGCTACCAGAAAGACTGTGAACCTTGGATCTGGCCCCATGCATGTGCAAACACAGGATCTAAGGACTTTCAAACTTTACTTGCTCTAATCCTGTGCCAGCCCTTTTCCTCTCTGGCAGGTTCATGTCTCAGAAGCGGATAACTGTATCCCCACCGTGCAGCGGGGCATGCAGTTTTTCACCCGAGGTGCTATCGCATGTTTCCAGGTGTACTAATTTTCCTTTTAGCAGCTCCCTTTCACTCAGATGCCGCCCCAGTTGAGAAGGTAAAGTGTAATTCCCAGGTGTGCTTGTGGAGCACCCGGGCTTGCAGTAGGTCAGCGTTTCCTTTCTCCTGCACCAGCGCCTAGCCCAGCTCAGCTAAGTGGTGTTAAACTGCCAGTGTTTCAGCTCATAAAGCCTGGAACGCTCTGCGTGTGTTTTGGGGTGGGGGTGGTCGGTGGTGGACAGACTGTGCCACGCTAGGCATGGGAGCCCCTTTCCAGACTGCTGCCAAATGCCACCCCAATCAAGCCCACGTCGGCTGGGCACCTCCTCCCCGCGGCAAAGGAGCCAGAGGCAGCTGGAGGTGCTGCACTTTGCTTTCTCAAACACTGGTAGGCACAGCAAGCCCGAACCATGCAAATTAACAGGCCTCTAGGCACAAAAGGGACCTTTTTAACCTAAGCATAGCATCATCTTAAAGTTGTATATCCCTGCCACAATCGATGGCTAGCTAGTCAGCTACGGACAGGCAGGAATCACTTGAAAAGCCGTTCAGCAAAGGGGAAACAGGTGGAACTTCAGCAGGCAGCCGGGTACCCAGGGAACTGCCCCAAATGTGAGGTCTCCCCACTGTCCAGGAAAAAGAGCATGAGATTTGTAATGTCTCTGGAGCACTCCAGCAGCACAGGAGTGGGCAGCAGGTTTAAAGCAAAAGGATGTTTTGGTTTGGTTTGGTTTTCTGCACAACATCTACTTAATGTGCAGAATTCCCTGCTGCATGCTGTTGCAAAGGCTGCATGTAAAAGGAATTGGGTAAGTGCAGGAAGGAGAGGTTTGCAGTTGAGAATGAGAGTGTGCTAAATCGATGCAGTCTCTAGCACAGGATGCTCCTAATCCTCTGATTGCTGGAAGCTGGGAGGGATCCCAGGAGAAGGCTCGCTGTATATTCGTCCTTGTTCCTTTTACGCTTTCCCGAAGCATTCACGGCTGGCTACTGTCAGAGATGGGATACTGGGCTAAGAAAATCTTCACGTGTAAGATCATTATGTTACGCTGACGGGACGAGGGTGGGGTGAACGCCTGCATTGGGACATGGTGGGATAACCTGGGCAGCCCAGGCTGCAGAGCAGAGCTTTATGGAACTGCTGCTGGTCGTAAGCAGTCCCGTACGTGACTTCCTCAGCATCCCTTTGATGGGGATGGTCAAAGGAGGAGCACTGGCAGACAGTGCAATAAATGCTGATGTTATACGTGTTGTAAACCACTTCACAGAGAGAGGTGAACATTTCCCAGGGTGTGGTGTGGCAAGGCCGAGAGGCAGACTGTTTGAAGTTGTGACCAACTGCTTCCCTTCTTTTCTTTTCGAAGATGTCTTTACGTAGTGGGCAACACAGACAACCACAACGGTAATTTCTTAGTCCAAAGGTCATTTGAGAGTTTTTGCCCGCCTCCACCCGCTGTCTCCTGCCTCAGCCCCATGCCTGTCCTCTGCCACTCAGAGCCGCAGAGAGGGACCGATCGGAGCAGCTGGTGGCTGCTGCCACCCAACCACAGTGCCCTCCCACGGAAACCTCTCGTCCCGTAGCGCCGCTGATCCTCCCCCTCACTCAGCATATGTTGTGTTTGCGCCTCTGCCTTGACCAAAATCCCTGCTCTGTCAGCTCCCAGCAGCAGCGGTGGTGCAGGGAGGGGGTAGGATCACCCCCGCTCATGGTGGGCGCAGGGCAGTCTATTCCTGTAGAGGAAACGTGCATCGCACGGGGTTGTGGAGAGGGGACTGTGCCTTGGTCCCTGTAATTATACCCATCTGTTACTTCCCTGTCTCCGCCGCCGCCGAGGAAACACACAAAGCATCACAAGTGTGATTTAAGCCCCTGGAGAATACAATGGCTTCATTTGAACAAGCCGAGCTGGCCTCTAATGCCCCGCTTTTACTGCCCCACTGCTGCATGCTGGGCTGTTGAGGGCCGCTCTTTTACAGAGCCATTGGCTCTCGCTGCTTGGTCATTATTAACTCTGTGCCTTTTTGTTGTTTCTGCTGCTGTTGTCGGGCTTGCGCGGAGAGGACAATGTCAGAGCTGTGCCTCCTTTCCCTATCAAAGCGGCTGGTTTGGGAGTTTAGTGCCTTCCACATTAATGGGACTGGTAAACTGGTTTTGCATTGCAGTCGCTCTTGTTTTCTGTGCCCTCTTGTCATTGCTGTTGACTCATCAGGCTGAAGTGTCTGAGCTTAATTGAAGCAGTACAATGCAATCAACATTTCTCTCTATTTTTATCTGCATCTCCCCCTCCCCTCTGGTTTTTCTGCTGCCTGACATGCTATTTCTGGGACTGAGAGCTTGGCAGCCTTGCAAAGGGTTGCACTGGGAGGGGACCGAGCCGCAAACAGAGCAAAGCCCACCGAAGGTAACAGGGGTTCGTTCTTTGTCTCAGTGATGCTGGACTCCCCGCATTATACTCGTCATCCTCGCTGTGCTCCCCTTGTCACCTCCCCCTGTCATCCTTCTTGCAGCGTGGAGAAGGCCTGGGCAGAGGGAAATAATTCTACAGCTGGGCTGTATGGATGCACCTAATTAGCATTAAATTAACATAACCCTCTTTGTTTAACAGAGTATCCAGCTCTCCTCCTTTATCCAAGTGATGTGACCAGAGGCAGGGAGGAGTGACGGGTCTTGGTGAGATCTTTAAGAGATCGGTGGTGAAGACGCTAGTTTGGTCTTTGAATGCCAAAGCGTTCACCCCTGACTTCAAGAGAACAGAGTGCCCCTGCCAGCTGCACGATTAGGTGGCAACTGTTCTGCAGCAGGTGACTGATACTCACATTTTCAAACACAGGTCTCCCAACGTTAGATAGCTGTCTGTATATAAAGTAGCCTGGTTTGTCAGGGATGCGAGTCCTGGGAGCGGCAATATCTTTATCAGTCAGAGATGCTAAGAGCTCAGAAAAATCCACCACTTTTCCACAGGTGCTTAATTACAGGCTCTGAGATGTGACTGCTCTTGTGTTAGCTTTGAGAGCAGAGCTAGGATTCGGGTGCCACTGCTGGGTGTGCTGCTTTGACCAGGATAATGGTGCTCCCAGCATCTCACACGGCCGACCAAAGGGCCTGGTGCGGCGAGCGTATTTACTGAGAGTGCAATGAGGGACAGATCCACAGCAGTCAACTTCCACTGGCTTCTAACATTGATTTTATTTTCCTCTTCCCTCTACAAGCGCAAAGAACGCCCTGCCTGTGTCAGCCTTTATTTCCTCCCAGCAACAGCTGAAGAAGATGCATCTGCATGTCATCCAGCGTACCATACAGCTGTAGCTGCACCGTTCGTTACCATACCATTGGGAAGCTAGAGAAGCCAGTGCAGCTGACTTAGGGACTTGACAAAGGCGCGTTGCCACTTTGCAGAGAGGCTGTATTCTCTCTTGCTTTCTCGGTCCTTTTTCCATATCGCTTCTCCAGCACCAGGTTTGCCCCCGGGGACAGGCAGAAAGCCTATAGCTGGGAGAGTGAAGCCAGGGCACGGGAGCTGGAAGCTCTTAAGCTTCTGTAAACATGCCAACTTAGGGGAAAAGTAGCAATGGGAGGCAGGAAGGAGTAAGTAAGAAAATGTGGCCATTTTGTAATACATGAAGTAGCAACACAAAGTGCAGCTTTTTTGGATTCAACATTAAGTGCTGTGATTCATCCTGGGCCCACCATGGAGAATTTCTGATCCATGGCCACTTTCTTTGCACGTAAGGGCATTCACGGGGATTTTAACATGCTTTGCTGTATGAGCATTGAAATACAAAATTAGTTTTGGCCGGGTATCCCTAAATAGGCAGGCGCCCAGGCAAGTACACCCAGCAAGACAGTTTGCATTGCAGCATGTGGCTATAGCAGTCTGGTGATCTTTGGTAGAAGCTGAAGAGCAAAAAAGGTCTCTGAAAGGAAGGACGGTCTTGTACCAGTCTGGCCTATCTAGCTGAGCCACGCTTCGGAGGCTTGTGCCCGGAGGGTGTGCAGCAGTTTGGGTGGGCAGAGTAGCAAGAAACAAATGGATCTTAAGGGTTTTGCATCTCAAAGGGATGCCAACTGGCTTTAAAATGTCTTTTCTTCTGAAATCGATTAGGGTTACTATTGTTGATGGCAAAACCTAAGGTGTCAAGAGGAGAAAGTATGAGGGAAAACAGTGTTTTTTCTTTTTCTCCTGTCTAATGTCTTGGTGCACTTAGCAGCACACACGTGTAGTTGGCGTCTGTGTTTTTTCTATGTAGTCGGTTCGTTCCCCCAAATGCATGTTTAGCTCTTCCGTGATGGCAGGCAGAGAATCATCTGAAAGTCAGTAGAAAGAAACAGAAGCTAGAGCAGGTATCTGGGTAGGTGAATTTGTTGAAAATACTTTAAACTTGTGTCTGGGAAGTGCCTGGATTTCAGGTTGACAGAGTCCTTTGCAGTGAGACACGCCTCTCCTTTGTGTGAACTATACCGCCCTGCATCCTCTTTCTGTCACCTTTTTAGTGTTGTTATTGGACTGCTCATCTCTATTTTGTAATCTTTTTCACATTTTTTTATACAAAATTAACATAGTCTTCTCCTCCCCCCTCCCACCTTGCGGTACAGAGAAAGACTGCTGCTTTGTATCAAAACCAGAATTGTTTTTAAGGCAATACACACAAATCTAGACCTCTCAGCATTGATGCTGTAATCTCCGCTGGCATCTTCAATAATTTTATGTCCTCCTGTTAGACTTTGCCTCACAAGTATATATACAAAGCCCAAATTGTGTTATCTAGAGAACAAATGCTTTCAAATATGTTCGAAGGGTGTGCAAGAACCAGACGCTAAGCGAAGGAAGGCAAGAGGCAGCTGACTTTGTTAAACACTCGTTAATGCCTCTTGCTGTTGGCAGAGCCTGAAGTTTTAATCAGGTCTGTCTGTGTGTCTGTCTCTGCCTTCTGCGTTTGCGTTTGCCTTTGTCAGCACGTTTTTGTGCGTTTGTGATTTTGTCTGTAGCTGCATGCCTGTTGGCATGTCTCTCGCGTGTGCACCTCGCTTCGGCTTGTGTTCGCCTGCGTGCTCCATACGGGCTCTGCTCCGGTGTGTCCCAGCATGTCTGCCTGTGCCTTGCTGGCTGCACAGATCTCTCTGAGACAGCCAACGTGCCGGCATCTGCCTCCCTGCACAGTCCTGGCTTTCAATATGTGCATCTCCCAGCGCGTCTGCCTGCATGCATGCATCTCTCCCCGCGCATCTGCGTGCCTCGGTGTGTTTGCACGCCTGGCCGCGGGACGGTACACGGGAGGCTTTGTGTGTGGTGGGGCTGGCAGCGTTTTAAACTGAACTCGGTGACTGTGCTCTTGTTGAGATGGAGAGTCCATCGTTTCCCTCTATCAGCCTAACAGACACTTGTACTGGGGAGGAAAAGCTGTTGCCTTGGTGGCTTCAGTGAAGTGAAATAAAATGCTGTTTCGAGTCGGTGGGAGTGGGGATCATTCTCAGATGTCAGCTCCTTAAAAACGGCCTCACTTAAAATGTATACGGAGAGAAGAAAATGGATTTTTCTCTTACAGGAGGGGCTTGTACCCTTTGCGTGGTGTTGGATTCCCCCCCAGATCCAGGCAGAATGCCGGGCTCTGAAGGGAAGGTCTTTAAAAACAAAACAAAAGGCAGCTGTCAATTTAATCCAAGCTCCCTGATAAAATTCCAGCAGAGTTCCTTTTTTCAGAGATGAAATAAGAACCCTGGCAGGCCCTCTTGACTGGCCACATAAATCATTCGTGGTAATTGCTCTGAGAAAGACGAGTGCCTCTTTGGTGCAGGGAGGGGGGAAGGCGCCCGCTGCAACTGCACAGCACCCCAGGTACCCCAGCTGGGGGGGGGCCCACCATCGGCCCCCCGGCCTGGGGGGCAGCTACCTGCAGCAGGGGTGGGTGCTGCAAGCCAAAGGGGAGAATGTGCTGCAGAGGATAAATAATAGGGTTTCCTGTCGCCTTCCCTTTGTTGTTGGTACTGCTTTAATCGCCCTGGAGGGATTAGGAGTCAGACAGGGGATTTTGGGAAAGGGAGGGCTGAGAAGGAGGAGAGGGGGAGGGAAGGATGTAGGCACAGGGAAGGTAGAGAGAATGAGATGGAGGTGAGAGGAGGAAGCAAGAGATTGATTTAAGTGACTAGCATTTAGTGCAGTGGTGGCACAATTTCAATTAGCTAATATCTCCTTGGGTCGGTGCATGACTCTGCATGCTCCTTGTCGTTCCGATTAGAAGTGGAATGGCCATAAAAAGCATAGCGCTGGGGTCTGGTGTCAGCTCGCCGGCTGCAGCGGTGCAGGAGGGAGGACAGCTGCTCCGGGAAGCCGCAAAGCTGCGATTGCTCTTTCCCTGAGCAGTCATAAAGACGGTGATAATAAAATAACAGGGCTCCAAAGCAGCACTGCAGGAGCAGCCACCAGCTGCAAACCAAACGAAGAGGGCGCTTCTTAATTCACCCCTTCACTTTCACGGTAGAAGCAGCGGGGTGTAGTTGTTATTGTATTTAATATATATCTGTAACTGCTGCTATCAAAATGATCTTTTCTTAACCATTCGTTGAACCCCAGTGGTCTGAGTAGTTTTGGGGGCATAGCTGCAACTAAGAATATGTAAATTATATATAAAGTAAAATCAGTACATATGAACAAGTGGGCTAAAGGCGAGGGGCATGGAGGACCGGAGTGGGAGCCTGGAGGTCTGGCTTGTGTTCCTGCTCTGCCACGGGGCCACGGTGGGCCAGGCTCCTCTCTCTGGAGCCCACCATCCCTCCGAGCCTGGCCAGAGCAGCCTCTACAACCTGAGTTATGTGCGGGGCGATATGTGAGCGGGGCAGTGGAGCTTCACGGTGGCCTGAGAGCTGCTGCTGTGGGAGCGAGCAACATGCTGGCTCACAGCATCTCGCAGGGGTGCTGCTGGCTCTCTGTATGAGCCTGTGCCTGCTGCCTTGCTGGCGAGTCGTGTATTGCTGTTAAGGGCCATTCAGTAGTGATACCTGTAAGTTCTGAAATGCAGCCTGCACCGTTTGATTCTGCAGCACCCACTTATTTCACTGGTGTCCACAGGGGAAGCTCACTTCCGTTTCCAGTGCAGTGCCAGAGCTGACATTGCCTCTTTTCCTTGCTGCAAACAAGCTGCTCTGCCAGTATTTCAGACATCTCCTTCCCTTCTTTCTTTGTGGGCATGGAGCCCAGCTGCTGAGCACACGCTTCGGCCTCCGTCTGTGCAGGGCCCAAAGAGAAAGACTGAGAAACAAAGGAGTGCAGCCAGCGTGGCTGACTGGCAGCTGGAGTCTCCCAGACAAGTTGCTTGCACTGTTTCCAGCAGAGTCTCTGGACTGAGAAGAGGGGATAAACGTGTGCCCGCCACGCACTCTCCTGCTGCTGGCTCCCATGTGCCAAAGTGCCGGGCCCTGGGCACGGTACTCAGAGCCAGCAGCATCCTTCCCTCTTCGTTTTACTCTTTCCATGCTCTACAGGCACTCTTCCCTCTCTCTAAAAAGTTGCGGTGAACACACAAGCATTTGCAACAGTGAGGAAAAAATAGCTTATGGGCTACAAGCTCTGTATGTGGGTGGGAATGGGATAAGGTGTATGGCAGCAAAACTGCGAAGAGATGGCACATGGCCATACACACATATGTGCCACAGACATGTACCTGACAGCGTCTGTATTAAAACAGACTGTGACCCGTGGAGTCCCTTGGTAATCCTCCTTCCTTCTCAGGGCCTTGGCCTGCAGATGTCTGTGACTTAACGTGCAGCAGTGGAGGAAGTTGCTGTGCCCAGCTGTCATCTGCCCCTGGTCCCGAAGTAGCTCGAGAAGCGAGAGCAGCTTAATCATTTTTGAATCAGCTCCTGAGCTGCCATAGCTCACAGCCCAGCACATTAAGGTGAACTGGCACAGATTGCAGTTTGCCTTAATGGACTGCAGCCGTGCAAGAGAGGCTTTTCCAGCAGCGAAGCCCTCCCTACCACACGCTCCCTACCGCTGTGGAAGTGCAGTGGGATGGACACAGCCCCAGCTTCATCCGTCAGCGCTTGAGAGCCAACTGTCAAACTGAAGATGAGGGAGTTTGCATGCTGCAGGGAAGTGCAAGGATTTCAGCATGCTTCCTATACAGCAGGGCCAAGCTCGGGGAGCCCTCCTGGCCCAGATCTCCCACTGTGGTCAGCGGTAGGTGTGCCGACAGTGCCAGTTAGTGACGGGGATTGTCCTCCTAATTATTAGGAAGGAAGCAGTTGTGATTTCCTTTTTAGGAAAACTGGGACACAAAGATGTAAAGGGCCAAGGGTCAGGAAGAAGGGATGTGAAGCACTAGGGATAAAGACCTTTGTGCTAGCAATGGCATCCTGCTCTCTCTAGTACTGTACTTCTTGCTTTCTTAAACCCTTTGGTTCATGCTAATCAGCTCTGCATGAAAAGTACATACTGTTTTGCAGATACAACATTCAGTTTCCTGTTCCATTTATTCTCCCAAATGCCTATATTTTTCCCTTTCTGTTCTTACCGCTTTTGAAAAACATCATAAACCACATTTCCTGCTGTTTAAAAATGAACCAGAGTTAAAAAGCACCTTGCCTTTGGGGTGAAGATGCTAAGAATCATAAAACGGAATTAAAATACCTGCATCCGCACCGTATTTCACGGCAGGTCTCAGTTCTAAGGAAGCTGCTGACTTGGTGGAAAAAATGGCAGTTCCCGCGTGGAGTGACAGGGGAGGGATGATTTCCTGCACTGAAGCACTTGCCAGAGGTGGTGATGAAGCCCTTGTGTCATTCAGTGAGGACTGTCATCTTGAGAGCTGCACTCCCACACTGCAAAGTGGTTCATTGATCTTGTGGGCTGGCACAGGCCAGCAGCCCCCGCGCAAGAAGGGGAAGGTGAGCTGTCCCCGCTCCCTGACGCAGCCCCTCAGATAGCCTCACTGAGTGCCATATTGCACCACGTAGTCGCTGACATCCCTCACCGGCTCTGACTGACGGCACGGGGGTGGTTCTGATTTCACTGGAGGGAAAGCCGGAGGGTGAGGGACCATGGGAGTCCCCAGTCGGAGGGGAAAGGAAGACGGCGTGCAGAAAGGGCCCAGCTCTTCCTCCTGGCAGTTGCAAATAGCAACCCCAGGGGCAGCTGCTGGGTGTTTCTTTTTTCATTTGTTACATCCGCTGAACACAGGGATGCTGCTTCGTAGGATGGCCGTCCAGAAAATTGGACCAGATTCCTGCCTGAGGTTGCGTGGTTGCTCAAGTCAGTGTTCCTGGTACCTCCCAGAGAGCTAAACCAGTAGTCCTTTGTGAATGCAGCTCTGGGAAACCTGGGTTGAAAGTATAGAAGAATCTGCATCTTTTTTTGCAGTCAAATGTGTGGTTATCTTTCTGTTAACTTTCTAGCCCCTTGAAGTGCTTCTGAATCATGGTAAAGTTGTTTCATTAATTGCTTGATTGTAAAATAATCTTCTTTGCATCTTCCTGTAGAATTTACTAGGGGTCTAGTTTGCTCATCAACACTTCTGTGAGGGATGCACTAGGAAATGTACGGGTAGAGAGATTTCAACGATATATTAATAGATAACAGCGGTGTTGTAGGTGTGATAGATGGGTGGCACTGAAGAGGTTAATGCAACGTTGTACACACATCACTTATGATGGATAGTCTTGTGTGAGCAGTGCCATTTCTGAGGTACCAGAAATAATTCCCCTTCTGCTTTTGTTCCTTTTGGGAAGGAGAAGCAGGAATTGATCACTTCCGGGGAGCACATGTAGTCAAGGGCTAGCCTCCCAGGTTTTCCAGTACTGCTCGTGTCTGAGAAATAACTCAGAAAAGAAGGTGGTGCTGGTTTCACTTCTCTGTCAAAGATGCTCCAGACTATTAGAAAGATGCAAATTTTTCTCATTTCCACTCCTCTTATTCTCCCAAGATCTAAAATTAAGGTAAGCTCTCTTTCTTACACATCGTAACTAGCCATCAAGGTTCAGATGGTTCGGTCTAGCTGAATCCTGCCGCTTTAGGGACGGGTGCAGGTAGGAGCTCAGGCTGCCAATGACTACGCTGCGGTTACTGGAAGAGTTCATTGCTCCTCTCCTCAAGTGTGCCACCGTTGCTGCTCTTGTGAATATTCCCTGACCTGCTTCAGCTAAAGGAATCAGGTTAGGAAAGACTTGCTCTTTGTACTATTTAACCCTTTTCATTCGGACTGCAGTGGAGTAGAAAGCATTTACACAAGTTTCTGCACTGGATGATTTCAGTGAGTTGTCACTTCTCGTTAGAAGGCAATGGAAAACAGCGTAGAGACCATGTCGGGGAGGGGGAGCTTTTTCAGTCAGAGCAGCTGGTTTTGGAGGAAGGTGCCTGCTTGTTGGCAGAGAGGGCAGGATGCGTGCCCCGTGCTCGGAAGCGAGCAAAACCTCCACCGGTGCCAGCTGCATTTCAGTAGCTCCTTGCCCGTTTCTAGGGCCAGAACAGAAACAGGCACATCTCTTTAAGCCCCCCCCCCCCCCGCCCCGGGAAGTTGGGTCTTCAGTACATTGATAATAGCCTTCCTTATCCATTACCCACTAAGAGGTCTGTTACCAGCCAGCTGTTGATGTTGCAGGCCTTTTGGGATGGCCCAGCTGGAGCTTGTTTGAGAAACACATTTGTTTCTACTTAGCTAGCTGAAATGTCTACCTTACTGCCATCTTTTCAGGTGAAACATATAGAGATGCTTTCTATTCCTGAGCCCCAGAGGTAAAGATTTGCAAGGGCTGGTAGGATCCCATTGGGTGCTTAGATACTTGTGTAGACATTAGTAGCAGTTGTCAACATGCAAGCTAATGTAATGATATAAAGGTGAGCAAGTGTATGCTCCCAGGCAGAAGCTGGAAGCTGCCCACAGAGAATGGGATAGGATTTTTGATAGTAAAAGCTGACTCCTTTGGATCTACAAGCTGTGCAGGTAAGTCCCAGTTGCAGTGGGGACCCTCCCTTGTTTTTCCTGGGCAGCACAGAAGGTGGAACTGAGAGGAAACATTACTAAAGGCAACGTTGTATGTGCTCGGGGTCAGACAGAAACATTGTACCGGCAGTAACCCAAGCCCCAGTCTCGTTTTTAACCTCTGCTGTGTGAAATGCATAATCCAGGGTTATCTTTTACTTAAATGTAAGCAATTGCTAAGCTAAGTTTCCAGCTGTGAATATAGTTTACCCTGTGACTGCAGCACTTGGATGCTGACAGATGTGTGTGTTACCAGCTGACACTTGGAGAGCTGGATTGATTGGCTCAAATAGGAATTCAGAGATTTATTTGAAGGGTCGTGTAGGTTTGTCAGAGCATCTCCTCTGTTCAGGCTGTCAGTTCTGTGTTATGAGCGTGTCTGAGAGGTGGCTGTACAGGTACTGTTTAGGTGCAACATGGCAGAATTACAGTTTGTCTCTAATTGTTTTACAGATATATTAAAATGAAGTTTAAGGTTTGTTTCAGTTCATTATATAAGGTCATCTGTAAGCCACGGATCTGAACAGCTTGGTTAGTTCAGGGTGATATACTGGCACTTCTAGCCCCTCCTCTGAGGCTGTGTGAGGTATTAAAGCAGAAAGCCTCAGAATCGAAATGGTATTTTAGCACAATATATTTCATTCTGTTTTCACTGGAATGTCTTTTTAACGACAGTACAGAAATCTCTGTAAGGTATACTTCCACCCGTATCTCCATACTCAGGTCTCATACATTTGTACTCATGAGGTACATCCACTTTGTTCTTCCTAGCTTAGATCAAGCAGATTTTATTTGAGCACATCTCTGGCTGTGTTATGCCTTATACCTGAATAATCATGAATTGAATTCCCAATTAGCTTGCCTTTTGCAACTAAAATCCTGTTGATTTCAACAGTATAGTCTGGTTTAAAATACACAGTGAAACTGCTCTCCTGGTACATCCCACGGGGACCTTGTAATCTTATTAGATGCACCTGCTGCCATTTTATTTTAACCTCTCAGTTTTTCCCTGCAGTATAATGAATTCAATATTCCTCTGCCACAGCAAGCCATCCCGAATGAGCTTTACCGTCACTGTTAGGAGGAACGGCCCTGCCTCCAAGGAGCCACCAGCAGCACCTCCATCCTCTGCTGCCTGGCCCAGAGCAGCTGGGGATAGCTTTCCGCAGCTGCCAGCAGACCCTTGCCGGACCCCGTGCACGAGCATCCCTGGTGTCTGCCCCAGCCTGGGATGCCGGTGACAAAGCTCCCCTTGGCCGGGGCCGGGCAGCTGGCACTGCAGGTGGTTACGCAGAGCAGCACGGCCCTCGCAGGCTGCAGAAACTTGGCTCTAAATCTTTTCCTGTGGCTGTTAAATCAGTAATGAAGCAGGATATAAAGTGCTTTTGCAGCTTCTGGGATATCAGGCCTCTTCACTGCCGGCTTCACAGCTGTTACTTCTAATCAGCTGGGCAGGCACCACAGAAATGTCAATTTTAATAAACAGTCTTTCATTTCAAATTTGGTTTAGGTTTTACCGGTGGAGAGGGGGGCTGTTGACCTTGCGATCTCCTGTGTCAGGGCTGCTCACTGAACACATGTAGCTTCCTCCCTCGCTGCCCTCCTGTGTGCTGCTGGAAATGGTGGGCGGGAAGACGTTAAGGACCCGACAGTGACCAGCCTGAGTCCGTGGACCCGGTGTCCTATCCTGGATGGTGGCTGTGAGCCGATGCCTCGGGAGGAGCGTGAGGGCAGGAGAGGGCTGTGGAGCTTTCCCCCAGGAGACTCTCTGAGCTTTCAGCAGTCTGCAGCTCGGGGACTTTCAGAACCACCAGTCATGTCTCTGTGTTTAATTAGAGGTGTTTAATTAGCAGTGGCTCCATTTGGATCACACTCTGCTCTGAGCCCTGACTGCGCCAAACTTGATAAGGCTCAGTACTGTAGTGCAGCCACTTTGAAGTCTGGGAATAAATAAATGGCAGAGTCAGCATCTTGACTTGAATCCCTGCTAGGAGCCTGACATGGTGGGGCCGAGGCGGGCTGAGACCTGGGGTCTCGCCTTTGGAGCTTAGGTACTTCTCTGCAGCTCCAGGTCTGTGCCAGGCCAGGAGCTCTCAAAGGAGGAGGCCTGCCCCCGGTACCGCTCTCCTGCCACGAGGCCTCACTGCCCACCTCCCACCCTTCTCCCTGCCGTCTCTGGCACTCATGTCCCCTACCCTCACCATCTCCAGCCAGGTCCCCCCACCCCTGCTCTGTTAGCAAGAAAACCACAGGCGTCCCCATAACATTTTTATCGCTCTTTGTTGGTCTTGCTAGGTCCAGGAAAAGTCCCAGGTGTTACCCGAGGCTTGGGGTGAGTGGCTGCTTGCAGGTGACATATTTTGTCAAAGCTATGCAGGTTAAGGGAAGAAAAAGAAGAGGAAGAACACTGATTTTTTTTTTTTTTTTTTTTTTTTTNTTTTCAGTCACTGCTGTGGAGTTACAGGCATGGGCATGAATCCATTCCCAGGAAGCCACCAGCAGAATTTGTTAAAGGGCACGAGATGAAGTATTTGCAGCAAGTGGAAGTAAATCACACTGGGAAGGAGACAGAGAGAGAGGAAAGGCCCCCCTGAGCCTCATTGCAGATGCTGCCTGCTCAGCCCGGGAGCAGCCGGCAGCATCCCGGGGCAGACACTGATGTGGTTTGCCTCGCGGCTCCCCGGGGCAGCTCACAAGGCTGTAGGGGATCCGGGCGCGATGCCTCCTAACACCATTTTAGACACAGGAAAAGCATGCCCCTTGCAATGCGCTGTCAGAAGCGGTTGTGTGAGAGACCGTGCGTGTCTGTGTGCATGTTCGTGCATGCACACCTCCGTGTGGAGGGAGAGTGGGGAGCGTTTCATGCTGATCCTGGGGAATTTGGCTGAGGATCTCTGCTCGAACGCATTTTTCCCCTAGCAATCCCTCATTGTCAGGACTTCAATATCTTCTGGAAACATGTAATATGTCTGGCCATTTCTGTCTGTTGAGGAGAATCGACGTGTGGGTTGTAATATATATTAATTCCCTGGAGGGACATTGAACTGTTTCCTCTGCCCAGGTGGAAAGGGATAAACACAGCCACTGACATGCTGTTTAGTCTGAAAATAGCCCACTGAATGCATAATGAAGAGCCTCCTGAGGAGTTACTCTGCATGTTAAAATGGTGTTCAGCAGCCTGTGCTGTCACACAACATAATTTGAAGATGAATGTGCATCCAATCAGCCTACCAATAGCTGACTGTCACCGTCTGGCCATTAGTATTACCTGGCTGTTCAATGGCAGCCGTGTCTCCAGGAAGCAAGAAGTTCATCGGTCCCAAAATGTGTCTTATGTGCGAACGAGACAAATGAGGAACTCTATGTCTTGGCTTTGTGCTCAGTGCCCGTTTCACGCTGAACAGCCACTTGGCTTTAGCTGGCGAGGACAAAGGAAAATGAACATTTTTCTTCAGTGGGAGGATTTCTGAATGGTTGGGGAAAGAGCACCCCACATCCTTTGTAAGCCTAATGGAGGCAGAGCGGCTGAGGGTCCTCCAGTGAAAGATGCTGCGTCTTCTGGTGCATGCGGTCCCTGCCTGCGCTGAAATAAAAATTGTCAACCTTGATCCTTTAAAACGTGAGCCAGCATTTGAGAAAAATGGCTCACGTTGGAGTCAATTGACAAGTGGCTTCTGCTGTTTAATTCACACCCTGGTAACAACACTTGCATGAATGATATGTAGACACCACTTTTGTCTCTGAACGTTTGACAGCAATTAGGGCTTCACTCCAGGGGCAGAACATCATACTAACACTGGAGTGCTGTAGGAGGAGGTTAGGGTAAAGAAATTAGCCATCTGTCTGGTGGAGACTGTATCCTCCAGGAGGCAGTTAGATGTCAACAACAGGCAAAATGTTTCCATTCTCATTGTCCTGCACTTCAGTTGTACACAATGGCATGAAAGGCACACAGAAGCCCCATTCACTTCCAGTTATATAGAGGTCTGCCACCAGCCACCCAGACAAACACTCCCTGGCTATTGTAGCTAGTGGCAGCTGAGAGCTGCTCCCCTCTGCGCTGTTTGCAGAGATGCCTGTCAATTTTGGATGTCCCATCATGGAAAGCCAGGAGGCAGGGACGTAGGTGTTTAGCAGTGGAAAGCAGAGCCTGACTGCAAATGAGAAGGCAAAGTGATTTTTACAGCCCTTCGCTTCAGGCAGGAGGAAGCCACGCTGGTACGGGCTTAGGCTCTGCAGCATGTTCCTGGGCTGTGAACCTTGAATGCGACACTGCGTCCTGAGAGGGAGAGGAGTGGGTAGATCTAATCAGCGCTGTGTGGCTGTTTATCAGCTCGCCCAGCGTGGCCGTGCTCCACACTGCTTAGAGCAGCGCATCCATCAAGTTGCTGCTTGGAACTTTGATTTAAGAAACTCCCCGTCACCAGGGACAGTTACTGCTAGATTAGTCTGGGCGAGGGTTTAGGGAGCGTGTGTTGACATTTGGTCGTGTTAGTCACACTGAGCTACGCAGCCAGAGAGAACTGCCAGGTCTTTCACTGTCTGCTCTGAAGGACTGTCTTTATAATTTCTACTGCACAGGCACATTACTTTTGTCTTTTTTTTTTTTTTTTTTTTTTAAATAAAAACCAAACAGCTACAGCATTTTCCTGTCAGGAATCTCGATCTGATAAACAGAGTGCCCTTGGACAAGTCCCCTAGCTCGATGGTTAAAAAATTCAAGTTTAGGAGCGTTTTTGTTGCTTTATTTTTACACACACGTTTGCGTCTATAGAGAAAAGCGCTTGTGGGAGAGCAAGGGGTAGCGTAACGTGTTTTCATTGTCTGCACTGGTTGGCTTCAAAAGGTAAATTGTCAATACCATAACTTGATACCAGACTACTGTCATTGTAAAAAATAGAGTTCACAAATAATGCTGTTCTGTATCTAGAAAAGGAACCACCTCTATGAGCCTTCCTAATGTGCAAAGAAAGCCACATGCAATGGCAAAGGTAGGAGGACCCTGGTCCCCTGACGTGCCCCAGAAGGCGGCTGGTGTCTCCCTTCCTCCAGGTCCTTCAGACTAATTCTGTACGTTTATTAAGTGGAAGACGGTCATGAAATTCAACTCTTTGAAGCTTCTAAATATCAAATGAGACTTGGCACAGCAACAGAGCTAGGAACTCCTCTGTGCCCTTCCTGGACTCTCTCAAGTCTGTCTTGCAAGGCTTGAGCATCAAGTTTTTATCTTTCCCAAGACTCGTGTCAGATACCCTCCTACTCTTACACCGGGCTGTAGGCTGTATACTGTCTTGTGGTCAACTGGGCTGGACTGAGTTTGGACAAATCTGGTTCTTCCTCGTAGGAGTACATGTCTAGTGGCAAACAAAGTTTTCTTTATTTTAACGGTAGGAAGGGACCCTATGGATAAAACATATTTTCAATCAGTGGTGCACGTGCACATCTACCTGCCCAGCAGATGGTACCTTATGTAGACTTCTCAGGAGATGCCAGCAGATGTCCTTCCCAGTCTTCTTCCCCCAGCAGGTCCTTTTCTCTTTCGTAGAGTCCCTTTCTGAACTTCCTCAGTTTTTGTTCTTGTTCTCACCTGATTTGTGTGGAGTCCTTTCCAAACCATTTGTTAGCTGGCTAGAGGCAGACGGTAGGATCTTCAGTGCTAATAGCGCAAGTTGTGTCTCTCAGCAGACCCGTGATTACTAACAGATGGCTTGTCAGGACTACTTGTTTCCTTCCTAGTTTCTTTTTTTGGTAGCCTTTAATGAAATTAAATGAGTACATTTATATAGTAAGCATTACAATAACCAGGTCAACTTGTAGTGTTCATAAATTGTTACAGAACAGATCCACTTCTGTGGCAAAATGAATCAACTTTTGCAAAGAAGCAGTACCCTCTAGAAGTGGTCAGCACGTGCTGTTTAGTTTGCGCAGGGGTATTTTGTTTGGTTTTGTATACCGTGATCTATCGAGTTAAATGCTGAGCCATCAACAAAGCCGTCCATCTGACTCTGGTCAGAAGGTTGCCATTAAGGGAGCGTCACTAGGCAAAAGTTGGCATCGAGTACTGCTGGATAGAGGGTATTTTTTTTCTGCTGTAGAAACTAGTGACTCTTCTTGAAAAATGTGAAAGTGTTTTGCTGAAAATTGGAAGATTTGTCTGAAATATTCTGTTTTCTAAGCACTTTTTTCCCCAGTATTTGGCAAAACTTATTAATTTTTCCCCTGAAAACAGGAACCTGTTGTGATGAATGTTATGCAGTTGAAATGGTAATTTTTCCAGGGAAAAGAAGTCTCAAAAGAAACTTTTTGCTCGGTCCCAGTATTTAAGTAAAACTCTGCGTTCAAGTTCTGCCCATCTGTGAAAGCACTTTGTGAGGCCACGACTTAGAAATAATGTCATTGTTTTCCCAGCCAACGAGATTGCGCATTGCCTTTTTAGTGCCACAAGCGGTGTCCATTTAGTGGTCAGAGGTGGTCTGAGTGAATAATTTCCCATTTTCCTCCAAGACATGGGCTTTGTAGCACTCCTTACCGTGGCTGTTTCAGGGAACAAAAATCCGGTAATCAGCCTGGCGTACAGATCACACAGGACTGTTTCTGCATCTTGTATGAAAGTCACAGATTTAGTATTTCAGTCACTAAAAGCCCCTGCTGAGCCATTCTCTTGAAACTCACTTTTTAAGTCAAATTTGGGGGGGGGCAAGCAGATAGATGCCTGTTTTTCAGGGCTGGAGCGGCCTCTGATCACAGACAGATACATCTTTCTTACACTTTACTTTGCTCTTTCACCAGCGTTTTCAGACCTATTAAGTATTTTGTCTTGCCTCTGCAGGCTGTAATTCTCTCTCGGAGCTCTAACGTGCATGTACACGGGGTTTTTTATTAGCTCGGTAGGAGCCATGCGGTCCTATCGTGGTGTGAGGGATAAGTCAGCCAGAAGAGACCACAATGCAACCTTGGTGGTTTCCTGTGTGACTAGCCAAGGAAAAGCGACTTGTCAGCAGATCAGGCACTTTGGAGAACAGACCCAGTGCTCATGGGAGGAGGAATCCGATGGCGTCGTGTGTGTTCATCCTTCAGGCACTGTTTTACTTGCGCTTTCCAGTTCAGCAGCATCCGAGGTGATAGAGGGAAGAATAATAAACTAAATTGGTGTCCAGTGGGATAGGTATGCTGACTAACATTTATCTGAATAGACATTTCTCATCCCTATCCAGGATGGGCCCAAAAGGCATAAGATCTACAGAAAAGTAAGAGCACCTTCTTCTTACCCGGTTGTTAGGATTTAATTACATATTCCAGTAACAGTCAGTACCTAAAATAAGTGCAGGGCTGATGTTGTGAAATCCTCTGACCTCCTAGAGACCTCCACACTCCTTGGTAGAAAGAAGTAGGGAAAGCAAAAGATAGAGTGGACAATAACGACAGCAGAATCCATGGTAAAAAATGAGAAAAGAAATTAAAGGAGAAGGAGAGAAACACATATGACTTGTTTCCTCTTGTAGTATGGATTGGGTTTGGATGTCTCTCTGCAGCTGCCACTATTGCTGCTGCTGCCACCATTATTTATTATTCATTATTTTAGCACAGTGAAGGAGCAGTAGTTGAAATAAGCTCAAGAACGTGACATTTGGTAACAAATGATTTTGAAGACTGTCCCCCAAAATAAAGTTACAGATTCATATTTCAAAGGCTTTATAGATGGAAGATCCCACTGCAGATGAAAATAAAATCAAACCGGCGGGTATGTGGATCTGCAAATAAATGCTGGTGCTTGTTTTTCATAACCACACTGGCTGCTGAACTTTTCAGTAACCTTGGCCTGACCACAGTGCTGCACAGGTCTGTCTTCTGACACGTGTACTTATGTAGAGGCCTTAACACTGTACCCAGTGATTAAGGATGTCCACAAACATGAATAATGAGTGAGACTTTTATTTCAAAATGGGCAGGTCGGACAGGACCCCAGTACCGCAACAGGACTTTGAGCTGTTCTGTCCCTCCCGGCAGCCCAAATTCTGAAATGGCCTTTTCTGGGAAACCACGTTTTCTACAGAAAAAGCTGTTAGTCATTGGTATAGAAGATTTTAAAACGCTGAGCATCAGAAACCTACTTGAGCAATTTTTACAGTGTATCAAAATGACATGGGTAGAGATTTTCTGAGAGGCGTTTTTGGTGAAAGTGAAGACTTTTTGGTGACAGCAATAGTTGTGTGTTATTGGGTCATTTGCCGTCTTCATTCTGGTTGAGACCTCTGGTGTCTAAAATTGTTGACTTTTGTCCGGACTGGTTTGTACAGTACAAATTTCATTCGGGTCAGTGGACAAGATGCCAGTGCAGAGCTGGTGTGAAGGAGAGGGCCACGTGGGTGCCTGCATGTTAAGTCCCTGAAACCAGATGTTTCCGTTGAAAAAAAGGAATGTGTTGCAGCTGAGAATCCTGGAGCTGTTGCAGGCTAATATCAGAAAGCAGGAGAGGGCAAGGATGGGCCATGCGTTAAAACAGGGAGCTGTTGAGAGTGGGCGGAAAGTAGTCAGCATAAAGAAGCATCTTGTAGAAGATTTGAACAGAAGGTTACTGTGGCTTTGCTGCCCCAGAAAGTATAAATTTGTTCCTCCCCCTTCCCTCAGCCGGCTGCCCCTTCCCTTTCTTTGCATCGGAAGTGGACACAGCAGTAAAATTCCTCACAAGCGCCATTTCTTCATGGAGGGTTACTGCTTGCTGCCGCATCCCCTAGGGTCCCACACCAGCCTCAGAAGTCTGGGATTTGCTTCATGAAATGAGGTAGCCAAGTGAACCTCACAAGCAGAGATGCATGTGGACAGCAATTAAAGCTAAAGCTATGCTACGTGTACCATGGCCTAGAGGAGAGGCAGATCATTTAACAATGAGAAACATGAGAAAAAGAAATAAAAGCTTCCTCCCGGAGCTTGGTGCAGTCCCCCCCTGCTTTCCCAAATGAATCCTCTAAAGTTTCCACAGAGTGCGTGTGTGGCTGAGGGAAACGCTTGTAGTTTGTTGTTTTGCAGAAGGGTGGTTCCCTGTGCCCTTGGAAAGAGGCCTTTGCTGCAAACCAAACAACAACAAAAACTTTCCCTTCAGGAGGACAAAGCCTGTTTTTTGAAAGTGTACGTGTACGTCCATTGCTTTTGGCATGGTCTTTGTGCAAGTGTCCAAGAACAAATTTTGCTCTGAAAGTGATGAAATGTACGTGAAGAAGTAATAGTACTTTGCACATGCATCTCAGCACACTGGAAATGTTATCCCCATTGTATAGGTATGTTCAGGATCCGATAGTGGATTCTAGGCAAGCGAAGGGCTGCACTTTGGATTTCTTGACTTCTAGTGCTCCAGATAACTACTTAAACATTGGGGGGAAAAAAGTCTTAAGAAATGGTATTCAACAAAGGGAAAAACCTATCTTCCCTTTCTAAATATAACTAAATGCCATCATAACATTTAGTTATGTTGGCAACGCTAGAAATAAATTTAATAGCTTTCTACATCATTTTGCTTTAAGTCTCTGCCTTTCCGGGCTTCTTCGTGGAAAACAGTGTCTCTTCTGTTTACCCCTTGCCGAACCTGGCCATGTATAAGCAGAGCCGAAATGTTGTCACACCTTGGGATTTTATCTGTTGATTTTTGTCCCAAGACTTTGATTCCTGGAGTCAGGTGATTGAATGTCTCACCTCAGCTCTTGTATTTTTTAAGCAAGTGTTTGTACTCCACGGATGCAAAGTTTTAAGTCTGGAGCAGAACCAACTGCAGGTGTATTATTTTATCTCCTTAACTGTTTGGTGGAGGAAGGAGAGACCAGCTCCCGATTTTGAAACACAAGAGAGCTGCCGCACTGAGATTTGCAGCACTCCAGAAACCAGGAGCATCCTGTCCTTTCAAGAGTTTCCTGCAGAAGCAGCGATCGCCACGGTGCCACCACATATCTTCCAGTGGTACCTATAGCTTGGTGTTGGTTGGTATGTTACAAGTTATTAGAAGCCTGACCACTTTCTTAGCCTTCTCAATAGAGTGAGAAGGGCATTTCACTCCCAGGCTGCAGAAGCTTTCAGACCACTTTCTTACTTATCTATCACCTTCCCATTGAGAGGTGTTTGCCATGCCTCAGCAGCACTTCAGAGCCGAATGAAACTCAGAGGCATCTCGTGCCTGTGAGTAGGCACCTTTGGTTAAAGGTAAACTCCCAGTTCCCCCCTCTTAGTGTCAAGTGGCAGCTTCAGGGAGCACATCAAGGGAGGATGGTACAGCAGCACCTCGCTGCACATGCAGGGATGTGATTTCAAGGGTGGCGACACTGCCAGTTCAGTCTGTACCCACGGGCATGTGTTGTCGTTGGGCATGGAGCCAGCAGGCTTGTGGGTGGCATGGTGACGGCTCTGCTGCAAACTCGCTTGGGAAACTTCTGATGGAACTCATTAGGAGGAGGCTTGTGGGGAAGGCTACCTGGACTTTAGTAAGGCCTTTGACACGGTCTCCCATGGCATTCTCCTGGACAAGCTGGCAGCTCATGGCTTGGATGGGCATACACTTTGCTGGGTAAGAAACTGGCTGGATGGCCAAGCCCAGAGAGTGGTGGTGAATGGAGTTAAATCCAGTTGGCGGCCGGTCACGAGCGGTGTTCCCCAGGGCTCGGTTCTGGGGCCGGTTTTGTTCAATGTCTTCATCAATGATCTGGATGAGGGGATTGAGTGCACCCTCAGCAAGTTTGCAGATGATACCAAGCTAGGCGGGAGTGTCGATTTGCTCGAGGGAAGGAAGGCCCTGCAGAGGGATCTGGATAGGCTGGATCAATGGGCCGAGGCCAACTGTATGAGGTCTAACAAGGCCAAGTGCCGGGTCCTGCACTTGGGTCACAACAACCCCATGCAACGCTACAGGCTTGGGGAAGAGTGGCTGGAGAGCTGCCCGGCAGAAAAGGACCTGGGGGTGCTGGTCGACAGCCGGCTGAACATGAGCCGGCAGTGTGCCCAGGTGGCCAAGAAGGCCAACGGCATCCTGGCTTGTATCAGGAATAGTGTGACCAGCAGGAGTAGGGAAGTGATCGTGCCCCTGTACTCGGCACTGGTGAGGCCGCACCTCGAGTACTGTGTTCAGTTTTGGGCCCCTCAGTACAAGAAGGACACTGAGGTGCTGGAGCGTGTCCAGAGAAGGGCAACGAGGCTGGTGAAGGGTCTAGAAAACAAGTCTTATGAGGAGCGGCTGAGAGAACTGGGGCTGTTTAGCTTGGAGAAGAGGAGGCTGAGGGGAGACCTTATCGCTCTCTACAACTACCTGAAGGGAGGTTGTAGTGAAGCGGGTGTTGGACTCTTCTCCCAAGAAACTAGCGATAGGACGAGAGGGAATGGCCTCAAGTTGCGTCAGGGGAGGTTTAGACTGGACATCGGGAAGAATTTCTTTACCGAAAGAGTGGTTAGGCATTGGAACAGGCTGCCCAGAGAGGTGGTGGAGTCGTCAACCCTGGAGGCGTTCAAAAAAGGTGTAGACGTGGCACTCCAGGGCCTAGTTTAGGAGTCATGGTGGTGTTAGTTGATGGTTGGACTTGATGATCTTAGAGGTCTTTTCCAACCTTAATGGTTCTATGATTCTATGATTCTAAGGCACCATTCCCCTTTTGTCAAATGGCAAAAGTTTTACCCCAGAGAGCCTCTGAGTAGGCTCCTCTCACAGCAGCCATGTGAATGAAAGACCACAGGTAAAGGCTACTGTGGAAAAACACCCACCACATTTTTCCTTTGTAATTCCTTTGACTTATTTCTTTCAGATGTGAAAGAAAGAGCTGACAGAGAATGCCTTCCCTTCTCATAAATGAGATTTCAATACCTGAAGAAGTTGTCAGTGTCCCTCTCTATCTTATATTCTGACATTGTAGAAGGCTTCAACTTAACCCCAGTAGTTGAGCTGTAATTGTCTGAACTGAGCCAGGGGGAGGCTGGTGAAAAGTGACACACGTATCTTTTTTTTTTTTTTTTTTTTTTTTTTTAAAACGTCACTCATCCAATTGGCTTTGAACAAGAACGCTCTCCAGGCCATCTCTAGAAGGACCTGTCTGCTAACGGGCATATATCACAAAGTTCTTGATCACCTCCTCTTCCCAGGCTTTTCCTTGTTTGTTAAGGAGCATTGATGTGCTGTGAGAGTCTCTCGTTACAGTAATTCCTGCACGTTGGACTAAAAAGTCCTCACGGGAACAACCCCATACAGGCTGAGAGATGGGCTTGGTGATCTTCTCCATCTCTGCCTCCTGTGATTCTGTCGTTCGTACATGACACTTCTCTAAACAGTGCCCTTAGAGAGCACTCCTGGCGGTAAAGCTCTGAAACTCCGGGATTATCCAAGGAGAGCCTTTTTAGCTCAAAGTACATCACATAATAGAAAGTGCAGACAGCTTAACCAAAGCAGCAGTTTTGCAGTCTAAGCATCTGGTGCGTACTCAGGGGACTGTGGCTTGACTCCCGTCATCTGCCAATCAGGTCATGACTTGGCACAGCAAGTTTACGGGATCACGGCGCGTTGCTCTGCGGAGCTGTCACCATCCTGAAGAGCCGCCCCAGGAGAGCGGGCTGTTGAGCAGCCTTTTACCCTGGCGCGTGCTCAGGCGGCTGGACCAGTGCCTTGGCACGGAAGGGCTCCACACCTTCTCGAGTTCTTCTACTTGTGGGAAATCTGCAGGATTTCTCCCTGCTGAGGGGTCTCCTGTTTACTGCTGAGCTTTGCTTCCTTTACTGGATTCAGCAATAAGCTAGTGCTGGTAGCGTAACACACCGGTGCAGCTCGAGAGGCACCGCATCTCCTCCGGCAAGCAGCGCTGCTGCGGGAGCAACCAAAAGCAGCCGGCCACGGCCAGCCTCGGCCCCCGTCTCAGCATTGTCCCTTAAATCTTCCGACGGTGACCGAGCCTTGCTCTGGCACTGCAAAGGCGCCTGTAACGAGGGGCCGAATGTGTGCCTGGTGGTGTGTAGCACTCAAATTACACCTGACAAAGAGGAAGCAGCTTGCTGAAGGGGGAGCGCACAGCTGTCAGCTCCCGACAGCCATGACAGATTCATGGGGCTCTGCCGTTCCATCTCACCCAGCTCTGGAAATAAGGAGAGGCTTGTCTCAGGATCCAGAAAAGCTGGCACTGTCTGGGCCATAGCAAATCCCTTGTTTTTAGCCAAGAAGCCTCCTCTCCTTCTCCTGCCTGCTCCTTAACCTATGTTTTTAGTAACCTTGCTCAAAGGAAGCGGGAGTCAAATAGGATAGAGAAATTTCTTTTCTTCCTTGTTCTGTTCTGAGTAAGATTTTTGCCTGTTGGTTTGTTCAGGTGCATGAAGACAAGGAGTACAATTCTGGGCTTTTTTTGAGAAAATGTATTCTCTGAGGATGTAACTAGAGCATGCTGGCACTGTAGCTCCCTGGATCGCGGCTGCCTTGCTGGGGTCAGGGCAGTTGGGTGAAATCAGAGGAACTGTTGTCGTTCTGGCCATACAGGTGGGGAGATGAGGCATGAGCCTGATTTGTCCAAAATCTGGATTGTGAATGCATCAAGCTGCCAAACCCCAGCCTTACAACTAGCATTCTCCCGTGTAGGGTTAAGAAAACAAATTCTGCACACTCGCTAAGACTGCCTACCCGCTCTCCACCAGTTCACGGTCTGGAGGCAAAGAAATTAGTCTGTTCTTGTGAGACCAGTCAGCTGTAGGCAGGGTGGCACCTGAGGCTTTTTGATTGAAAGAGAACAGGTTAATCTTATTTAGATTAACAAAGTTGCTTTTTTTGGTATCAACAGCATGCAAGACTCTAAGGCTGCCATACTTCCTTACACAGCTATTGACAGAACACTTTGTATCCCGAGGAGCTCTTCAAAGAGGGATGGCTTGTTTACATTTACTCCTTTTTCATTTTGCTTCATAAACATACATAGCTGTCCTGTCACTGCGCAAAGAGAGGTGTGCTCTGGCTTACTTGGATTACTTGGCCTGTACAAAGCATTCCCAAAGCTGAGATGAAATGCAAACAGTCAGCTAGCCATCACTCGAGAGAAAATGATAAGATAGAGAAAGAAAGCACTTATTAACAGAAAACAAGAGCTGTTTTTACATCCTGCCTTTTCATTATCTCAGTAGAGAATGGTCCTGGGTCATATTCATGCCTTAACTGTGGTGAAGTAGAAGGGCCTGATCCTTCGGTGTACCACGGAGCTTCGCTGAGTTAATACAGTCCAGTGCTTTACAAAATGCCGTATGAAGCTCGTACGATTAGGCCATGCAAACAAGAAGATGCAGAACAGGTCCCCACGAGTCACGGTTTGCTCCAAGGCCTTGTCTTCCCTGGGCTTCTGTGGTGGCGGTTGCTTTTTTCCACCTGCAGGGTGACTGAACCAGGCAAGGGGGCATGACTTGTTCGGGCACACAGCTGGCATCATCTCACAGTACCACAGGCCCCTTCAGGTGCTCGCCCGGTGTGCTGACGCTGTGGGCCATCCTCCAGGTTATCACCACGGACTTCGTGAGAGAGACCTTAGAGGTGTGAGTTTCCACACTCAGGTTAATTTTTAACCATTTCAACTTCTAGCACAAAAGTCACCTCAGTAAAGTCTTCCCCTGAGTAACATATTTCTCTGAGACCGAGGCATTAGGTGAGGCTGCAGCCGAGGTGCCCCGTGCTCGCCCAGCGCTGGAGAGTTGTGCTCAAGAGCCACGAGAGCATCAGGCAAAATGGCATTTAGAAACACTGAGGACAGGCAAGACTGAAGGAAAAGGATTCTCTGCCTGTTCACTTGCCCTGGAACTGGTGCCACAACGCGTGTCTAGATTTTTTTAATGCAAAAGAAAACCTGTGTTGGATGCGTGTTCTCTTCTACGATTTATCTCTTTTAAAATGGATCTGACAACTGTTAAAATTTCTGAAAGCTCCAGAGGAGGAGGAGATCTCTGTGCTCCTTCAGCAACCCTTCACGTGCATGCGGTCCCCAGCCCTCCCTCCTCAGATTTCTCCCCCTCCCACCTACTTGTGAGCACAAGCTTGGGAATGGGAACGGGATGTATCAATTCAGTATTATCCCAGCAAGAGAAGAGCCTCCTCTATTGCTATTTTTAGCTTGGCGGGTGTACCCTGCCTGCCATGAACTCAGTACAGTGAAGTGTTTAATTCAGCCTCCTCGCTCATTTAAAAGAAGGCTGTTGAGCACTCTGACCACCACAGCTCCACTTTTACAGCTGGCCGTAAATTTCCGAGCGTGCAGTGATATCTTTAGCTTTGACTTCAGAGATTTCCTGTTGAGCTGCAAGATGCAATCCTGCAAGCGTGCTAAAGCTAAATATACCCTCTCGGGCTGACACACAGCCAAACAAACAAGGGCAGTGTCAACATGAGTTTTTTCCAGTGCTGAACGGGTCGAGTTATTCTGGAGGAGGTGGGGCCTAGTTCAATTAATTAGGCAATTAAGTTTGTTTTGGCATTTAGATAATCTTTGGTCCTCTTTCTGCGCTAATCTTGTTTGTATTCCCGTAGAAAAGACCATATGACCTGTGTTGCAGCACTGCACTCAGCTTTGACTACCAAGTCCGTTGTGGATGAAGGTTTTCATCCTGTGGGCAGTGACTTTGGCTTCAGCAAAACGTTGTAGCTTTTCACTTGTACTAGTCAGCATGGCCACAGCCTTTAAGAAAGAAGAGAAAATGACTTTTGAAGCAGTCTAAGATTAGTGAGGGAAAATAACAGTAAAAACATATAAATGAGACACACAACACTGCCTTGTTTCTCTTCCTGCGCTTGCCAGTGCCAAACTGGTGCCACACACTTGGAGTGATTCTTCTGAGTACAAGCTTGGGAACGGGAATATCTTTGCTTCCTGAATTTTTAGAGGTGATTTTATTAAGATGTGGCTGTTAGCAGTCAATGCGCTCGTCTTCATTTCACGTAAGATATGGGATGTACTTTTAGGCCATAAGAAAATGTTTTGAGGGGAGGGGAAAAAGCTAATTAGTCTTTCAGGTTGTATACCTTGCTTTCACCGTGGTAAATCTTCAGTCATTTCCTCTTGTAAGCAGACACGTCCATGCCCAGCACCTGCTGAAGATGCAGCAGGCCTTCTTCTTCTGCAGCTACATTTGGCTGTTGATCTGTGTGAGCTTGCTCTTCGGTTTTCAGAAGGAAGGTTGCCACCAGGTCATCTGTAACTGAGGCTGTCACTGCACTTACAGTCACTGCGGAGAGCTTCGGGACAAAGGTTCCCACTCTGCTGTGAGGAGGAGCCCCAGGAAGGCCGGGGCACTCCAGGAGCTCCCTATACCACTTCCCCCAGCAGCTTTTGAAGGCTTGGGGCTCTGCCTTGGCTCGTATCTTTGCTAATTGTAGTGGCTAGCCAAAGGAGCTGGAGTTTGCTGCGGGATTGTTTCTGAAAAGTCAGGGAGGGGAAGAATGGGTTTTATTTATGGTTGTCTTTTTCCTGGGCATCGTCACTACACCATTCTTCAGGTGGTGGTGTGTTTATGCTTTTTAAGAGAGAAATGTCTCATCATAAGCAGTGAGAACACATGCTACTACCTCAGCTCAGAGTAACAGATGATTTTGGAAGGAAGCCAGCAAAGAAAACATGCCACTTACAGTTAAACAAAGGTAATAATGCTAATTGATGAGTATAGGGCAATAATACACACTGCTAACGTGTTGTGCTTGTTTAAGGAGCTGATTTTTTTGCAGTGACAAACTGAATGCTGAAATCTGCCAATTCTGTTACAATTTGGAGTTGTCTGACAAAGTTAGGCACGTATCACCGTGCCGGCTGAGAATCACAAACCTTTTTATAAAGCTGAACCGTCTTACTAGTGTTCACAGTTATTCAAATAACAGTACATGGAAGCATGAGCGCTGCGGTTAAGTTGCCGGAGATGTCCATGAGGTGTAAGCAGCACAGCACCCGGGAGCCCTGACGCTTCTGCCAGTGGTGTGGCCTGCCTGCCTTGCCGCTGGGTTTCTCGCAGAGGAAATTCCCCAGATCACACCCTGACCATTGGCTATCTCTAGCAGTCCCTAAGCTGTCTTGGAGAAGAGGTCTGACAACTTTGGAAAGAACTGGAGTCACCCCACTGAAAGCACAGTAACTCAGTGAATATTAGCTTTGCATTTTTCTAAAGGCAAACGCCCCACTGCATTTGGAGTGGGTCCAGAGGAGGGCCACAAAAATGATCGGAGGGATGGAACACCTCTCCTATGAAGAAAGGCTGAGAGAGTTGGGGTTGTTCAGCCTGGAGAAGAGAAGGCTCCAGGGAGACCTTATTGCGGCCTTTCAGTACTTAAAGGGGGCTTATAAGAAAGATGGGGACAAACTTTTTAGCAGGGTCTGTAGCGATAGGATGAGGAGTAATGGTTTTAAACTAAAAAAGGGTAGATTTAGACTAGATATAAGGAAGAAATGTTTTACAATGAGGGCGGTGAAACACTGGAACAGGTGGCCCAGAGAGGTGGTAGATGCCCCATCCCTGGAAACATTCAAGGTCATGTTGGACGGGGCTCTGAGCAACGTGATCTACCTGAAGATGTCCCTGCTCATTGCAGGGGGGTTGGACTAGATGACCTTTAAAGGTCCCTTCCAACCCAAACCATTCTATGATTCTATGATTTCATTCACAGGCAAACGGCTATCGGAACATGAGTAAAGTCTTTCTGTCTTTGCGCCTACCTCTGATAACATTTGCTATCAGCATCTTCTGCTACCTGTTTCGCAGAACTTGTTGGTAGCTGGTCCCTTTTGGTGAAGCCCAGGAAGACACCAGCACTGGGAGGGACAGTGAATCTGGTGGACACCACAGTTTGCCAGTCTGTGTTGCAGATGGTATCTCGGTGTTACATGTGTGTTTTCATGCATAATATCTAGGAAATCAGGTTTGGGGTCATTAGGTTGAAGTCCAGTGAAAATTCAACAAAATGTTTCCACACAAAGGATACAGCACACCATTTTCAGTGGGCTGCCGTGGAGGTGCCTGAATGCTTTGATTTTTGGACACTGAGAAGCAGATGCGGGTCTGCAGAGACTCACAAAAATTGTGACACTCCTAGTAGGCATGAAGGCATCTTTTCTTTGAAACATTATGAACCTAGCTTACCAGCTGGAATATAGCACAGGAATCTCACCTCACCTGGTTTTTAAGGGAATATTTGATTACCGAGTTTGCTAACTAAGCAACAGCGCTGCTGAAAACAGTGACCCAGACCTGTTAAACCTGTCTAAAGTAAGAATCATGATTCATTTAGGTGCTTCCTAGTATGTTCCCAGGTTATTGCAATGTTGTAGGTAGTTTTGGAGGAAAAGATTTTTAAGATGCTAATGACAGAGTTACAGCTACAACCTAAGGGGAGGGGGAGCTAAACAAAAGAAGGATTCATTAGAGAACAAAAGAAACACTGGAGGCTTTGAACCTAGGAGTCTCCCACACATTAACTAGGTGTACTGCCAATGTGCTACAGATGTGCGTTACATGAACACATAAGGTAATGATATGTCTACAAAGGGCTGAATGCATCTGTTTGATGTCTTGTAGTGAATTATATTTAAGCAGGTGGGAAGCTGCAAACTCCCCAGTCCCTCCATATGTCAGAAATAAGATATTTAGAGGTCCAAAGGTATCTTCTGCAGTTTTTGTGGAATCACAGCTGACGGTCACACCATGTGTTGGTAAATTGGAGCCCTGCTCTACCGTTGGGAAGTACAGCCTGTGGTTTCACAGAGGCACCGTTTGCTTTTCTTTGTGAAGGGTTTGAGGGACCAGCTCTCTGTGTTTTGAATACAGGCAGAGGATAAAGTAGCTGGAAGGAAGGAGGCAACCTATACCCCTGGAGATTTCAGGGGCTCTCTTTTTTCATGCCTCGCCAGGTGAATACTGGAGGGATGCTCAGAGAGGGGCCGAGAGAGGAGAGCCCCGCTGGGCTGAAGTGTCCTCTGGAGCAGCCCTGCAGAGGCAATGCTGGGCACCCCATGTTTGGGACGGGGCACACACAGAGCTACCAGCCACCCCTGCTTCCCTGAATACCACTGAATCAGCCTGGGGAGCGGTGGGTGTACATAGCACCAATTTCCAAGAAGGCTGTGCAGTAGTACTCAAAATAATTGGGCCTGCAAATCAGGATTTAGTCACTGAAATGTGACTGCTGTGCCTATTACCCAGGGTGTGGCAGAAGGAAGCCCAAGCTGAGTTATTTACACCACAAAGATGTGTTACAGGAGTTTGCCCAACAGTCTGGTTTGTGCTTCACTGCAGAAAATGAAATTACATCCGTATGCAGGATTCAGACTCACTCGTGATCAGGACTGGGAGTCACACTAGCTTAACTGTAGTTTCCCTTGTTCTTTCCAAGGTGAGCACAGCTGGGAGCCATGGATAAGATGTGGCTTCTGCTAGTGACTTCTACAACAGTGAGGTTGGACCCTTAGTAGGATGGGGCCAAGGAGATCTCAAGGGAAGCAAGAAAGGGAATGGGATTCTGGCAGCTGCAGAAAGATGAGGGTCAGAATGAAAGTACATTACAGATACCTATTTGTCTGTAGAGATGCAACCAAAATACTCCATTAAAAATTCAGTTCTACAGATCTAGATTTATTTAGATCTAGGTGCATCCGTATAGTTTTTCTCATGCTGTTCCATCTTTAGCTATTGTGCATTGGTGTCTCATTGAGTGTTTGAATAGAAAAGGTATCAAGGCTAGCTAGGAAGATCTTTAATTGTAGGTTGTTCCCTTTCTCACTGTACGTTATGAAAAAAATGTAGTAAGGAAATGTGAACACTGGGCTAGAGGAGGTCACCAATAATTTATGCACCTGCCAATCCCATTAGCTCCTTTGGATTTTGCACTGAACGGGCCTAAAGGAAATATGGCCTAAAAATAGCTGTCCAACTTTATGAAAAGGAGTTAGCCAAACCTTCCTTCAGCTGAGCCGCAGCTGCCTGAGCATTTTGAGCAACAGTAATAGAAAGCTGCAGTATGGAAGCTCTTTCCTTTTCTCAGGAGACTCGATTTTACAAAGGATAAAGAATGATGGATGAGAGATCTGCCCTGTTTTCAGTTAAATAACTTCTAATACCACCTAAGAGGAAACAGAGAGATTCTGTCATCCCATCAGCATTTTAGATACATGCAGAGCACAGCCTTGGTTTGGTGGCTGGCATTTTCAGAGTCACCAGTACTCTGCCACTTACTGCTATTTTTTCAGATCAACACGTAGCTTTGCATTGGCACTCTGGGACACGGTCAAATTCACGGTGATGGTAGGGCTAACAGTTATGTTAATGAAGGGCATCATTCTTTGCAAACAGGGTTTTTTTTCTTAATAACTTCAACAGGACTTTTCTGAGGTTTGCATTTTTCTATTACAGGTTCTTTTTAAGGTATTGAGATAATGAAATTACAAGGATGAAAACGGGGGCAGGGGGAACCCAACTCAAAGTCTGCAAAATAATTGCTCCATTTTTTCAGAAAAAGTCTGTAGTCTTCATTCATGTTAGTGATAGCTCAAACAAGGCACCGCAGTTGAGTGGCAACTGCACCAATTAGCAGTGCTGCTGTTGGTTTGTGAATTGCATGTGAAATGTAGAATTCGTCCAGAAGTGCTAATGCAAATCGCTCAACAAAAATGTGCCCTCTGTGTCAAGTCTTTTCACTTGTTCTGACACACTGATGTCTTCCCAGATTTCTCTGATCGGCAGATCCCTCCCTCAGTTGACAGCTACCAGAGCTCATAAAGTAATGGAAATATTTCTTGTTGCTGTGTTTCTGCAAAGAGGGCTACAATCTACTGCTGGGACCGGTTACTTGCCATACAACATAATTTTGACTTTTATTTATAGGGTGTTGGACTTCACATTTCTAGAATTAAATGCCCAGTAAATGTCTTAAGATTTTACCTGCATAGAAGTTTAAAGACCTGGTTATCTTGCCACGGCAGTAATTCGGTCACTTTGCATGTGTTCAGCATCCTCTGTTATTGTATATGGTGATAACCTTTGCGCCTTACCGTATGAGGCTGAGTTACAATTGCCGTGGGGACTGTAACTTAGCATTTCCTGACTTTTTTAGCATACAGTGTCTCATCCCAATATTGCATCCTTTAAAATAAGAAGTGGAGCAAGGGCACATTGAAATGTTAGTGTTCTCCCATCTACAGAATATAAAATAGCATATTTAGCTGTACGCAGATTTAAGTTGTATTTGTAACTGCTTGCGCTATGGTGGGTAGCATCTCTGAGTCGTCGTCACAGTTTAGGAGTCCCATTGTTCTAGGCTCCCTGCAGATGCAGGATGTAAGTATACTTTCTTCCCCCCAAAATACTTCCAACCTAAGTCTAAGATAAGAGATAACACAGGGAGACAAACACACCAGGGAGTACAAGGAAACAGAAGAGACTGCTGGACACGATGGAGACAGAACTTTCTACAAACTTCTACAAATGTAACTATACTGGGGGCAGAGTTCAGGGTCAGATTTGTATGATTTTGAGAATCTCCTCCCAAAAATGAAATCCAGCAGGGAGGAAAGCATGAAGGCACTTCCAG
This sequence comes from Fregata magnificens, assembly GCA_013389945.1. Taxonomy (NCBI): domain Eukaryota; kingdom Metazoa; phylum Chordata; class Aves; order Suliformes; family Fregatidae; genus Fregata; species Fregata magnificens. Next base: position 228,127 of record WAAD01001024.1, read on the forward strand.
CTAAATGTAACACCTGGAAAATAGTGGGTCATGATGGGGTGACGGAAAGTCTCAGCAGTGAATGAGAGATGATGCGTGAGGTGGTATATGTTGCAGCTGGATTTGAGGGCAAGGGAAGGGGCTGAAAGCCAAAAGAAGGGGAAGCCAAGAGAGGGCTGCAGGGAGAGAGATGGCACAGTCAAGATGACAGGCAAAGAAAATGACCTGGACAGCAGCACTCTGGCTGTCTGCAAGCAGGGTAAGATTGCAACCATCAGGGTGCAAGGCGATGAGAGCCTGGCTGTGGGACTCTGCAGGGAGGGTTAAGGCAAAGATGACAACCAGGTTATGGGCTGAGTGACAGGCAAGTGATGGTGTTGTCCACGGGGACTGAAGAAACAGAAAGGAGAGGAGACCTAGGGAGTAGGATGAGAGCCTACTTTGAGCTTGAGCTGATCGATATCCACAAGATGATCCCAGAGACACGGCATGAATTTGGTCAGAACACACGGGAACTGGCCGGGGACAGAGAGGTAGGTCTGTGAGTTGCTGGTGTAGAGAGGGTCCTTGAATGTGTACGGAGGGTGAGCTTGCTCAGAGATATGAGTGAGAGGGAAAGGAGATGAGGGATGAGGACACAGACCCACAGAACGGCGGCAGGTGGGAGGGTGAGCAGTGATGAACTAGTCCGAGTAACATTGAGCAAGTGACTGAAGGTGTTGGAGTCAAGTAGGGGCACTGGGAAAGGAGGGCCAGATTTCCAGTGGAGTGTGGTCAGCGGCGCCGGAAGGAGCTGACAGGCTATGGCAGCGAGCCTGGCGTAATAGTGCAGAGCTGCAGCCAAACAAAGGATATTAGAGACCCTGTGATATTGGTTTCTGTGACGGGCGAGAAGTGAAAGCCTGGAAAAGAATCTATGTTGGAGATGAAGACTAAATTCAGTCTAAATCATAGGCAGCACACTCAATAAGCTTAGAGATGACAGTGAGAAGAGAGATAGGGTGAGAGCTGGAGAGTCACTTGGAGTCAAGGGTTGTTTGGATTTTTTTTTTTTTTTTTTTTTAAAGCATGAAGATAAAGCATGCTTGAGCTGCGAGGGGAAGGAGCAAGAGGAGAGCGAGATATAAAGAAGAAGGAGGCAGATGGGGGCAAGAGAGATGAGAAGACAGGATGCAGCGAGGTCGCCAGGACAAGGAGAAGGGCTGGGGACCACTGATGAGGCCACCACCTCTGCAGCCAGGAGGGGAGAGCCGGGCAGGACGCGAAGGAAATCAAGCGGGGGGAGAGGGAGATCGTGTCTTGCTTTATTAAGTCTTTCATGCGAGAGATCAACACAATCCTGTGCAAAGACTTGTCTCCAGTGAAGGCAGGGCTTGAGGAGTGAGTCAAAGGCTGCAAAAAGGCAACTGGGATTGCAGCTGTGAGGGCTAGTTAAGCTGGTGAACATGAGTGTGCATTAGGAAGGTGGCAGGGTAGAAGGAGGCAAAAAGGCATTTATGGTGTGGAGGAAGTAAAGGGGGGGGGGGGGCAAGGAAATTTAAAGCTTAAGAGATAAGTAATTGTCTCAGAAGAGGTATCAAGGATATCCAGAAAGCCCCAGAAGGCGTGAATACGGGCTTGATCAGCAAAGGAAGCAACGCCTTAGAGATCTGGAAGTCAGTACTGCCAAAAACCAAGCTGAGTTAGGCCTTGCAAAAGAAATTAATTCAATAGTGGAGTTTTCCTTAGCCATATAAATAAAGGAGACCTCGGTGAGAAGGGGAGGAACCATGCAGAGCATGTCAAGGTTAAAGACAGCCTAGGCATAGCCCAAATCAGAATACTTTGTCTCAGTTTTCACTAGGGCTAATAAGATTGAATGTCAAAACAAGGGCCAGGTGGCTAACAGAAACACAAAGCCTATGTCCAAGGTGGAAGAAAAATCAAAAGAGTTTCAAGTACTGGAACTAGGTGATCTGGGCAGCCTGGATTCAAGGATGTTAAAAAGAACTAGCTCGTGAAATCATAGACCTGGTGTGCCATCCCAGCCACCTCAGCTTATCAGCAGCTAGTTATTTGAAACCACAGCAAAGATAACATGCTTTGCTGGCCAGCTGCAGTAGAAGACCTCTTTCCTTGGTCTTGCCAGCTACCTTTTGGAAAGACTTGGCTCTCGATTTTAGACTGAAATACCACGTGCAGAGAGGCTGCATAGACAAGCGCCTGTAACCAAAGACAAGGAAGTTATTCCAACTCTGTGAAGTCAATGTCAGACAGGGGAAGATCATGGAATTTATGCATGAATTTGTACAGATGACCATTCCTCATAAGCACCAGTGCATCTGCTTTGGTGCTTTTATCAGTCACTCATCATCTCTCAGAGCCCACCACAAAACTGAGGTACTGCATGTACGTGGCATGCTCTCCCTCTGTGTTTCTTATGGGCATGGAGCAGAAAGAAGTCCTCACTTCGCCTGAGTCCTTCTGGTGTATGATCTTCCTCCCATGAGGGCACAATGTGAATGAGCTAGAAAAGAGTAGTATTAAAGGAACAGTTGTGCTCTGCAGATCGTTCACTTGCAAAGCAAGTTGTGCCAGGAAATACCAATCAAGATAATGCAGCTTTACTGCGAGCACCAGAGACGTGGCATACGCACTCCATGACTCCCCACCGCATTTCTGCCAGGCCAGAAGCCAGCGAGATAGTCAGTGACAGTGCACGGGAGGTCCCTGGAGGCATGCAGAAAGAGAGCTACTTTGTGGAGAGCCCCAAACCTTTGCTCTAAAGTTTTCTGTGGATTTTTTTTTTTTTTTTTTTTTTTTTTTTTTTTTTTTGCTAAATAAANNNNTTTTTTTTTTGCCTTGGCAGAAGCAACGACATGGTGCAACTGCAGCCTCTTCCCAATTTTTGAGGTAAGGTGCCTTCTGCATATGGGAAGGAGAGCATATGGCCCACTGTGTTTATTTCTCAGCCAGGATTCTTTCAGGCTTGGCAAATTACATGCTGCTTGCTGAGGAGCAACACAAGTGCCAAGTTTGAATTTCTAAAAATGAAAGGGATTTCATTTATCACAGCACAGAGAAAAGGATCTGAAAAACGCCCTTAAGTGTGAAAAATACCTTTTGTTTATGCTCAGACAAAACAACCAAGGGGAAATTTAACAAAATTTCACCTAGAGTTAAAAAAAAAAAAAAACCTCTGCAGTTGTCCGCAGGAGACTTCAGGCAGCTTCTGCCAGGCGTGAGCTAGAGCCAGGCTCCATGAAATACCTCAACAACCCGTGAACTCCATGGGGTACAAGGTGATAATGTGGTACAGGCTCAGGCCATTAGAAGGAAAGGGGCTGCCTGGTAATGGGTTAATGTTTGCTGCTAGAGAGCTCCATTAGAGCATCTTTTCCTCATACTTTTGCTTTTTCCAGGCCCCACATTTTTCCCTATGTGTGCCAGAAGCTTTTCTTTCTCTTATAGCATTTATTTTTATTGTGTCATTTTCCCTCTGTTCCCCCTTTTCATTGGCCCTGTGCAACTGTTTGTTTAAACCATTTGCCTGCTTTCATCTTTTTTTTTTCATCATTTTTCTTCTCTCCCCCTTCCCAGGGGCTCTCTAGCCGTGATTATCCTTACGCTTCACATTAGCTTTCCTCCTTTCTGCTCCAGGATGGACTCGAACGGGGCATTGATTAAAGCTAAAACCTTTAGCAGGAGAATTTCGAATAGGCACCGGCTTTGGGGTCCAGCCACCTCCGTGAGCTCAGTTCTCACTCCGCTTTGCTCCCAGACCAGCTTCCAAAGCCCTGGGAAATTTGGCAAGACGGGGCCAAGCTGGCACCGAGAGGGCAATCGCAGCTCCTCTGGAGTGGCCTGGTTTGCACCTTTGAAAGTCCTCAGCTATGCCTGTGGTAGAAGGCAGTGGGGACAGGGTGTGGAAAAGCTATTGTGTGGGCTGGCTTTTCAACTCTCTCCTCCTGCCTTTTGCTCCCCAAAGGTTGCTGTTTGCTTTCAGAGTGGTAGGGCGTGCTGTGAAATGCCATGATGGCACAGCTTCACGCAGCAGTCTTTGAGGGGAGTAATTACAGCCTTCATAACATGCATAAAATATAAGGTTGGGCACTTGGTGTTTCTTCAAATCCTCGCCCTCCTTCCCTCCCTGCCGCCAGCCCTGCTCAGGGGCTGGAGCTCAGAAATCGGTGCTGTGGCTGTGGGCAGGCGTTGGAGAGCACGGCTGCAGAGACGGTGCCAAGAGGCCAGTTAGGGGCTGGCTTTGTGGCACATCGGCAGCCCCCTCGGACCTCTTGCCCTGAGACACTAATGCCAGGTGGCTGCTCTTCAGGGAAAGGAGGGCTGCTCCGTACTCCTGCGGGATGGGAGCCGTACGTGGGAGTAACCTCTGAGTAACCGATGCGCTGTAAAACCACACCCGGGCTTGCCTCACAGAAACTTGTCTGTGCAGCCATTCCTTCTGCGGGTCAAATTAATGGCTTGATTAACCCCATTCGTTCACTCCTGCAAGAAAATTATGTAACATACCATTTCACTGGAGCATGAACGCTGGTGCAAACAGCTCAAGAGCAGGTGAGATTGCAGGGCGGGCGGATTCACTCCTGTTACAGGGGCTGGGTGGCAGCATCCGCAGCGGTCCCGGCTGCCTTACAGACCTGCCAGAGTCACAAGGGCTCTGTGCCTGCTCAGGTCTCAGCTCCTCCGGGCTGGATGGTAGCACAGTCACTAGCCCCTGCCATACACAGCGTGTATGGGCATATCCACAGGGACTTGCCCAGGACTGCGAGGTTCACGTCCCATAGGTGACCGAGCAGGTACTAGGTGATAACCATAGCCTTGCAAAAGAGGCACTGCTTGAGCCAGGACTTGTAACTCATTAAAGCAACTAAGAAGAGCTCATCTTAATTTTACATTTCACAATTATTTTTATATTTGTATACTTATTTCTCCCTTTTTTTTTAAGAGATGTATGTAAAGGGGCTATTTTGGGTTTAATTTGGGCTGACCCATTTTTTTCTCCTAAAAATAATAAGACCAATAAAAAATTGCAATTACAAGGAAACTAGTTATTTGAGATAAATGAACAGTTCTTCCTCTGTGCACAAACCCAACCATTATATCGTTACACTCCGTACCTTGGAACTAACTGGTGAAACTGAGGATAAACAAAACTGAAAAGCGGGAGTGATTTCCCCTGCAAAGGTTTCTGTCTTGGGGGAGGGGAGAAAACACCAGACTTGTTATTTGTAGGAGAGGAAATGAGCCTGTTTTAATTACTCTGGTTGAAGTTCAATAGCATTCTGTTGAAATGCTGCATTTCTGAATCCCACCAGCACTGCTCAGGATTTGCGGAGTCAAACTGCTGTGCTGAAGCAGAAGTGGGTGCATGGGGAGGCAGGGCTTCTGGTGCCACCCGGTAAAACGACGACCCCTTCTGCCTTGCAGTCTTTGTGATGAACTTCTGACGGTCTTGAGCTCTTAAATGGTATTAGAAAAACAGTTGCTCATTTTAGAACCGTTTATTATCTACTTCATCACCAGAAATGAAAAAATTAGTCCCTCTGATGAACTAACAAAAATACACAGAAGCAATAGTCTGACAGATCCTGTTTGTTCTGTGGAAAGAATAAACTGTATTGAAAACACGGGGAGGAGAGATGCAGGCGAAGGGAGGTGAAAGGAAAACAAATTGGCTGCATGCAGAGGTCTGGTGTCAAACGTCAGAGGGATCTTGTTCGCTCAGATACCATATGAAAGACCATGGCAACCGGGGGCCCGGGGAGAGAGGAGAGGTTTGTAGCCCCTCCCTGAGACTGGATGACAGAGGAAATAGGTGAAGCAATCCGCTCTGCAGAGCCTGCTGCTGGAGTCGGAGTTGTAAACCGGCGTATTCCGTCCCTTCGTCCTGTACGCTGGCTCTTTCAAGGCAAAAAAAAAAAAGTCTGAAATGAATGGATTTGTAATTCCCTTAGTCTGTCAGATGGTACCATTCTGTGAAAGGTGGCTTTGCTTTGGGCAGCCCAATTTAGAGACAGGGATTAAGATCCCTGCCAGACACCGTAAGTAACAACATTACAAGGAATTTAATAGGAATATTTCTGAGGGAATATAGGAATGTGCTTTCAGGCTGCTCTGAAAACACTGGGTAGAGATGATGTTTTACTGTGACATAGTGTATGGAAATGGAGTAATATTTTTGATCCCAGTAATAGGTTGGAGACCCCTTTTTACACACACCAGCCTGGAGCAGGAGGGTCAGTTGCCTGTGTGGGTGCCAGGGAGCAGCAGCTCAGAGCTGTGCAGAGGTAAGGGCAGACAATGCTGTTCTATCTTGTACATCGCAGGCCATTCAATCGCACCATTCAGTTGTGTTTATCCAGAAAGGCTGTCATCCTTGAAGACATCAAAACGTGGAGATCTGCCATTTCTGATGGGTAATGAAATAATAGTGTAAAAATTCGATTCTTCTTTCTGATTTGAATCTGTCTTCAGCTTCCAGCCCTTGTATCTGGTTTTGCCTTCTTCACTGGATAAAAGAACTCTTTAAAGGATTTCTTCCCTCGTGAAGGTATTTTTATACGCTATGGTCAAAGCATCTCTCGGTTTTTCTTTGTGGCAAGCTAAATGGATTGAGCTCTTTAAGCCACTCACTGGCAGACACTTTCTGCCCCAAATCATTTTTGTGTCTTCTTTTTCTGCTCTGACTCTAAAATGTAGATGTCTGACTGTATACATTTTTCTAGTATCATTCTTCTAATGCAGTATGCAGGATAAGCCACCTCCTGGCTTCTATTTGCTCTTCCGCTCTTTGTATATTCAAGGATTGCATTAGTTCACATACCACACAACGGCACAGCGAGCTCACGTCTGATTGTTCATTTTGCACATTAAGACCCTGCTTTCAAGGCTCTGCTTCCCTCAGCTTTTTGGGAAATGCTTTGTTCCCAGATTTGAAATACCCATCCTCCATCAATTCCTGCCAGCAGTTGCCTGGAACAGCCCCCTTTTCCCTGGGGTCCCACTATGCCCCCCTGGCCGTTAGCAGGAGCAGAGCCAGCTCGCCAGGTCCAAGGGCTCTGATCGTCAGGCTGTGCAGGGAGGGCCAATGAGTAGGCTTGGCCAGTCCCTGCCTGCGCTTACCTGCACCCAGCTGCCCGGCTCTCGGGGCATCAGCTGGTGGTCGTTCTGCTTGTTCTGAAAGAAAATTGTGTGATTGCTTTTAGCTGTAGTTGGGAGATTGAATGACATACGGAAGGAATAAATCACTGCATGATAAGGAAGAGGCATGTAACATTTGAGACAAAGAGGAAAACACCTTTTCCACTCCCCTTTGTTCTCTTTTTAAAGTCACTTATATGTACAGTCATGCACATTAAATATATGCATACGCATCACCCCTGAACTGCTGCGGAGGATCCCCTCGCTCCAGTAGATCCCTGGAAATCTGGCAGGATACAGGATTTATGCTCCTATTGCTTAACTAAGGATCAGATTATCAACAGAGGGCAACTCCCATGTAGGCGTTAACTAAGCAGCCAGATCCCTACAAAATTTCATCTTACTGGGTGACCTGCAACTATAAAAACCTGTCCAGATGTGTCATGCTGACCATTTGGAAATTGTGGCTCTTTTTTTGGCTCCATGAATGGCAGCTTGGCTCTTTCAATACCTGGTTTTGCTCCCAGGGGCTAAGCACTCAATTCTGTCCCTGGGCTGCTTTAAAAGCAGGTGGCTGAGTATGCAGACACAGGAGGGGTCCTAGCAGGGTCCCTGGGAGGCTTAGCCAGGGCCAGTGCGTGCATTTGAACTCACTCTGCGGCATGGCTGAATCAGGGGAAGAGGCCTTGGCACCGTCCACCCTCACGTAACCGGCCTCTCGGCTTCACCTGCCCTTCGGTGAGGACCTCGTGGCGGAGCTGCAGCTTCCCTGTTCCTGGCTGGAGCTCATGTAACTCTGCATGAGCCACCATTATCAGGAGAGAGCTGTTTACAGCCTGCGAGTAGCACAGAGTGGCTTTGGGTGTTGTTGAAAATGGCCAGAATGAAAATCAGAAGTCTCACTGTACCATCTTCCCAGATGTAACAAGCTGATGAGAGATAGGCTGAGAATACAGCACGGGTTTCCCATTCCAGGGCATCTTGTCACTCTTTTCAGGGACTACATGCCTACACCCATACGGGGCACCCCTGTATGCACGTGCCCACACGCACACGAGCACAGGGCCCTGGGGGAAGGAGCTGGGTTGTCCCCTTGCTGCTGCAGATCCCCAGGGAGATCCCTCCGGAGCGGTGGCAGCCTGAGTCACACGGTGAGTCAGGCTGTGGGCATGGGCTGCTGGGTACCAGTGCCGTCAGCTGTGGAGGTGGTGTGCAGCCAGGAGCTGGTTAGCCAGGGTGCTGATGAGGGCGTCTGGAGAGTGAAGAGGCAGTGGTGGCGGCTGGTGGAGAAAGGGAAACGCAGGGGCAGAGCAGAGGGTGTAGGAAGGAGAAAGGGACAGCAGGGTATGAGGAGGAGAAGGACGTCCAGGGGCAGGAAGGCTCAGGGTGCAGTAGGAGGATGAGGGAGAGGGCAGGCAGCACAGGAGCAAAGAGCATTGTCAGTGAAGCTTGGATTAGTTTGGTTTTGAAGCTCTGTAACTGTGTAAGTCCTGCACTTAGCCTAAGCTGCTTCGACTCGGTGCTCGGCTCCTGTGGTAAGACTGCATCTGGGCCTGGAGCAGGCATGGTTTGTAAGAGGCAGCCGTGTAGAGCCCAGCATTGCTTCTTTCGTCACCAGTTCCCAGCCACACGCACGTACCTCCCAGCCCACTTCCAGGTTTCACCTCTGTGCCAGACCTCCAGAGGGAATAGTGGAAGGAGGACGGGTGTGCACACCCGTGGCCAGAAGCCCATGTGGCCCCATGCCGCTGCCAGGACTGGACAGGGCTGTACAACCCCCCCTCGGAGGTTAACAGCAGCAGTGCCGGGCTGCAGAGGTGTTCTTGGTAAAGAGCTCTGCTCCCAGGCGCCAGGGGACATTTCCCTGCCTGCGGAGACCTTTTGCCTGGGCTGTGCTCCTGTTTTTGGGACACACAACCCAGGGCTGCTCCCAGTGATGTCAGCGGCGCCTTTCATCGTTGCTTGGGAAGAGCTTTCACCAAAAAAAATGGAAATGAGAAGAAATATTCCGGGCGGGAGGGTGGTGTTCTGGCTTGATGAAGAAGGACTGGCTTTAAACCTGTTATTAAAACTGGAAACAGGAAGCTCTCGCTAGGAGTAGGTAAACTCTTGTGCCTCGAAATGACTAAACACACAACACTGGAAGTAACACCTTTGTGCTAATCTTCGTATTTTCTCCAGCTGCTGCACAGTGCACGCAGCTTATGTCAGCTGGCAGGGCTCCTTTCAAAGCTTTCTTCTTTTTTGAACTCTGAAATTAACTTATACTGTAATAGGACACAGAACAGAGTGCCTTCTGCGGCATTACCGTGGGGTGAATGTGTCCCTCAGCCATACCCGGGTGTGCGTCAGAGCCAGGACAGTAGTTCTGTAATAAGATTGTTTTGAAGGCAATTCAGTGAGGACTTGGGCTGCAACCCCAAAGGCAGCTGTGCGCTGAGGCTCGGCAGAGGAAGCTCCAAGTGATGTCACTTCACAGCACGCCCTTTGGCTCCCGAGTTCCCTCCCCCCCCCTTTTCCTTTTCCTTGTAGTGGCTGCAGCAAAGGCTCCATTATTTGGCAGCGTGGCATTGCTTTTGTCTATAAATGGAAGCAGTTGGCCCGTCTCCCAGTATAACACAAGATAGTCCTGTGCATCAGTTATGCAATCTGTAGCTTGATGACTTCATCAGAAGTAGGTGGTAGGAAAAAGCCTTTACCATCAGCTCTGCTGGAGACAGCTGATGGCTGTGTCCCCCCCAACCAAAGCAAGCGGGAGCTCTCCAACGGGCGGGTGAAAGGGCTCGGTGCAAGAGCAGCTGAGGGGTTGTTAGCGGGTGCATTTCCCTGACCCCGGCTCGGGGAAGCCCCAGCAGCTGCCGCAGCCCTCGCCCTTACGGTGCTGCAGGGACGAGGCTTGACCAGGTTGTAAAGTGCAGCATGAGACGGGAATGGGGAGAAGTGGAAAGAGGAGCTGGGAGGGAACTTTCAAACCGGGGCAGATGTTAAAAAGAGAAAGAAACTAAACATCAGAGAGGTGCCTTTCAGCAGAGAGCCCTTCAGGGAATATCTGTGCAAAGTAGAGGTGTGGACAAATTGTATTCTCTTGTTATTTCCTCAGAAGGGTCCTTGAAAACCTGACCTTCATGCAGAAAAGCTGATCCTAATTTCCCAAGCTACACTCAAGCATTGATTTTAACCCTTTCATTGACTGGGTCGGGGTGGGTGCCATAAGATTACTTTTCTGTACATTCCCAATCACACGGTCATTGACGTAACTCAAACCACCAATGAAGCAGGTGAATCTGAACCTCACCCTGGCATGCTTTGCACAAAGGATCCTAAAGTGATAGAGGTCCTTTCCATCAGGTGAGTGTTTTTGAATGAGTACCCATCTCTATAAAACAATTAAAGAGCTTCTAATGAGCAAATGTTAAGGCCAGTCCTGCCAAGCAAGCAGCACTCTGCAGTGCTGATTCTGGCTTACTTAGCCCAGCAGAGGTGAAGAGCACCGGTATCACCACTAGCCAGCATGCGCTAGTGGCTTTCCCAATACTTAATGAAAGGTGGTCCTGCCCTGCGGAGCAACTCTTGCACAGTTTTTTGTCGTACGGGAAGCCAGCCTGAGCTAATGACAGCGTCACTCATCTCTCTCACCAGGCAGTCCCCACGCATCCCAGGCTGCGGTGCAGAGAGCTGGGTGCTGACGAAGCGCTGGGTGCGGGATGGCGAGGGCAGGCTGCCCGCCGGCGGGTGCGAGCAGTGCCCAGGCAGGGCAGAGCGCCAGCCCCACGGCGAGGGGTGCCGGCTCCG
>WAAD01001024.1:239519-289777 GCA_013389945.1 Fregata magnificens
GGGCAGCGCCGGCGGGAGCGGCGGGGAAGCCAGGGCGGCCGGCGGAGAGAGGGGCTTCTGAGAGTCACCCCCTGGCCTTCCGTCGCTGCAATTTCCCAGCCCCGAAAGGCAGCAGCTTGGGTTAGAAACGTAAAGAGAAAGCAGGCTGGTTTTAGGAGAAAGGCGTCTGCGGCATCGCGTGCCCTGCGTCCTTCCAGCTACACGCTTTCGGTCCGTTGCTGCGGGATGGAAATCTTAAATCCACGCGTTATGCGGTTAAATCCTGAGATTCTGGTCCACTATAGGGGGAACTAATGCTGCCAGCTCCCGCGAGTCGTTGTGTGCGCCTAAAACCTCGGCTCCTCAGTCCGGAGGACTGCGTGAAACTGTCGTTACGGAGAAAGGGAAATGGAGAGAAAATATATTTCTTGTCTCCGTGATGAGGGAGGAAAACTTTGGAAAAACGTTACTCTGAAGTTACATATCCTGAATGAAAACAAACTTAGTACGCAACTTTATTATTTTATTATGAATGAGTTGTAAAGTGCTCCTGCTTTATCTGAGGGGGCTTTGAACTCCGGGAGAGAAGAGGGACCTGCCACCTGCTCCCTGTGGGGAACAGCCCGTGGCTTGGTCACAAGCCACAAGCATCTTTCTAAGGACTCCTACTTTCTTCAAGCTCCAGTCTTCACCCACAGGTTCAACGCTTCTTGTTAATGAGCCATAATTTCCCTTGCCCCTGGAGCAACCTGAGTAACGAGGCCTTCTCTCTCTCTTTGCACAGGAGCAGCATCAAGTGGGATTGTCTCGGACCACAGGGCCTATGCAGCCTTCTGTCCCACCGGGCTCCAGCAGCGTGGTCACAGGCACGAGCTCTGGGGGTCCCTTCCTAGGAAACCAACCTCAGGCGGCCATCATGAAGCAGATGCTGATTGAGCAGAGAGCCCAGCTCCACGTGATAGAGCAGCAGAAACAACAGTTCCTAAGAGAGCAAAGGCAGCAGCAGCAGCAGATCCTAGCGGAGCAGGTACGGTGTCCGTTTGTTTCAGGCACTGCAGTGCACGCTGGTATGAGAGCATGAGCGCTAGAGGCAGTGCAACACCAGCCCGCCCTTTTACATTTGATAATTCTCTCTCTGTGGCTCCTATCGTGATATTTCAGCAATGGTTATCAAAGAAGAGGCATCTGCCTCAGTCTTACCGTTAGCTTGGCAAATATTACCCGTGTCCCAAGCGGTGGGCTTGACAGTCACGTGGGATTTTAGACACTGGAAAAGTTAGCTCTTAACCTGGTATCTCATGGTGCATTTACGCTGGTGGAAGCAGACTCTGCTACAGTTACAGTTGCTGGTGCTCTCCCCTACCTCTGACTATGGTCTCACACTGGTAAAAGCTATGTCCAGCCGTGCAGTGATCTGGGACAAAGAGTTGATGTGGGTTAACAGTAACCTCACAAAGAAAAAAGTGAGTATTTACCCAGATCAATTCCTTAATCTGGTTGATCACATACCAGTACGAGCAATTATGTTAGCACAAGGCAGAGGCAGCATCAAGGGGGGAACCGGAGGCTGGAGCGGCAGAACAGTAAAACCACCTCTCGCAGTGGCAGTGTGGAACTGCTGCATTGGAGCCTGTCACCTGGCTTCTGGAGCTCTTGGGCTTTGCAATACGGATGTTAAATTACCTGGTCTGAATGGTGATGTTTTATGCATGTTTAACTCAGCTGTAATTTAAAAGCAACCCAGGAGAAAGTCAACGGAAAGTCACACCGTTCAGCTCCTACAAGCTCGTACCCAGGTTTAAACTTGCAGTCCCCTAACGTTACCTAGCTGATGTTCTGATAGGTCAGCAGTTGCTTTAAGCTTGGGTTCGCCTCTCCTGCTGGGGAAATAGAGTTTAAGACCTGGGGTCTGCTTTAATTTGCATTAGAACTTGTGCATGTTGTATAACCACGGAAATACTGATAGCCTTCCCCTCTTCTCATGGTCCTTCTGAGAAACAGAAAAATTCACCCCCAGCAAACGGGAAGGATGGTCCTAGAAATATTCAGGATAAAGATGCATGAATTGGCTCGGGGTGAACAAGTGCAGAAGAGTGAGGATGCAGTAATGCTCCCCCATCGTGGATGAGGCCAACTCAAGTGTATAAACCCAAGAGCCAGTCACTGACTTGGCTGCTGAAGGCAAGCCTAAAAGTGTTGAAAAACCACAGGGCTGAGGCTGTCAAGTATGCTGGCATAGATGAAAAGTGATGAAGTCACAGTCCTCAGGCTCCTAGCTTTTGGGTGTTTTGTGCCTAACAAGGTTCCCTTTATCTTTTTGATAGTTTGTAACACATATTTATCAACACAGGGGTTAGTACTTGCTTCCTTCCCATCTTTACCGTTCTCTTACCTTTGTTACACATCCTTGGTTTTGGACATAGTGTTTGTACAGCTGCAGATGAAGCACCAAGACATGTCCTTTTAGTAAGTGCTTAGACGAGCATACCCTAGGCTTTGAAAGCTCTGGTAAACACACTCTCTGTTTTTGTAATCAGCCCTTGATTCTGTTTTAGATGCATGAGTATTCACAGAAAATAATCACAGAGGAGCCATGTGGGCTGGATCAAGGGAGGGAGGCATTCTGCAATCACCTGCTCCCCGAACATCATTCACTGAAGCACAAGAGGAAATGTGCCTTAGTAGCCGTTTTCTGTTTTGGCTCAGGAATGGTCCTAGGCCACAGTGCTCAGGTCAGGATGCAGTACTCCTTGCAGCTGAGTGCTCTGAGTGCGGAGGTGGAGGAAAGTCTTGCACCAGGAACACAAACCTCTAGACCTTGGCAGGGCTGGGGGAAGGGAAGGGCGTGAGGCTACTGTTGCCCTTAGGCCTAGGTGGGCAAAGTTATTTCATATCCCTCCCTCTCCTTTCAGCATGAAGACAGTTAAGTTCGCACTGTAGAGGTCAAGATGAAGTGGTTGTGAGTAAGGAGAAATGATGTTAGCCTCAGTGCTTATTCCTTTTTGAACCAAAAGGAGTCCGTGTGCTGAGTAGCCCAAGTGCTCTCAGGAGGACTCTTCAAATGACTCTGCTTGTCTCTCCAGAACAGCTTGCTAGATAAGAAACACTGCAATTCTGCTGCAGTACTTTTGCCACCAGCCCCCTTCTAGCTCACTAATTAATTAATCATCTTTTTCTCTTCTGCTTTTTTTCCCTCATTCATTTTCAGCAGTTGCAGCAGCAGTCACATTTGCCTCGGCAGCATCTGCAGCAACAGCGGAGCCCGTATCCAGTGCAACAGGTCAATCAGTTCCAAGGTAAAAGTCAAATTCTTTTTCCTATATTGGAGTCAATATATGCCCCTGCAGCGGGCACGTGAAAGTTCATGTGTTTTGTGAAGACCAGGGTTTAAGCAGTATGCCAGAAGAGAAAGACAGGCTGTTGCACACTTGCACATACCGCATATTTTACCAAAGGGGAATGCCCAGGTTTGTGTATTTAGTTAAGTTTCTAATTTCCTTTCTGCTCCCCTCAGTGAAAGCTGCATTTTTTTATTGGACATTTGTTTTGCCTCTTTGACATCTGGATGCTATGGATTTATCTTGTTTGCCTCTACTCTCATTTTGCCTTTTTTTTTCAGCTAGTGTCTCTCACTGTATCTTGGTTTTACCCCTCTTCATTCCTCACTTTATCTAATTCGATAAGCAGAGAATTTCAGAGAGGTCATCCTTATCTGGAGAAGTGACTGATAAATGTCAGGTGTGGGAACCATAGTGAAATACTGAGATGTAAATGGAGATTTTTAATGATCTCAAAAAAAGCAAGTATTATTTCGATGTGCTGGCAGATGACTGAAAAATGTAAGTACAATCATTTTGGCTTAGGAAAAGAAGTTAATTCTGAGCTTTTTAGGCGCAAAGCTTCAGCTGAATGTCTTCACTAATCATGGGTTCTAAATAGACACGAAATGAACACGCACTTGCGCTGTATGTTCATGATAGTGTCGTGTAACTGCAACAGAAAACAAGGGAGGCAAGCATATTGCAGGTCTCATACCCAGGAAGTGAGCGGGCAGCCAGCTCTTCTGCTGGTATGTATCAGGGTGGCTGCTCCTAATCGCCTTCTCATTTTATCTTTAGCAGCATAAATTCTGTATGAAATGATTTTTTTTCCCCCAATAATTCATTTGCAAAATCAAAATGTATATGTGTGTGCACTGCCATACATTGAGATGCACATGTAAAATTTTTCTGCATTAATGCTTCTTTGAAACCTTGCCTTCATATGTATTATTTAAAAGAAATGGAGAAGAGAGTTTAGGCTAATCTGACAGAGCAAGGAATTAATTTTCATAAATGAGCTAATTTAAATATAAATATTTCACCATTTTTCCTATTTAGTCACAAGAATGTAATCCAGTGCAGTAGGTTATGTGCAAATGAGACCAGAAGGTGGCCCAAAATCTTAAAATCTGTTGCATCTCTCTTTTAACTACTCCTTGCCTGATCTCCAGTCTCTTATGACAAGCACGGTAGTTAACAAAAGTAGTATTTGAACCACTTGCTGGTAGTGACTCTTCTGGAGGTTTTCAACTGCCATTTTCAATTACAAAATAGCTAAAGATACGTTAAGTAAGTTTTTAACGTTATCTCTATCTTAAGCACTTGCTGGAGTCATTGTAAAAAGAGACTGCTTCTAATCACGGAAGGAGGAGGTGATCTAAATTAAGAAAAATCAAGGGGACCCCAGTGCCAATCATTAAGAAAACGGTTTGATAGCATGGATGATGCCACTACATTTGTCCTGTTCAAGTGAGATCCAGATGGTCTCTCTTCGTGCTACAAAATGTTTCATTTGTCTATATGTTGGAGTTAAAAGCATCCTCCGGAAGCTTATGCTGCTGCTGCAGCAGAAAGGCGATGTAGCCATCCTCTGCATTATGTGCAAAACTATAGAAATGACACTTCCTTTATTTGTACCTATTTCTCATGGAAACCAAGCCAACGTAAATAACAGGGCCCAGTATCCTCTGTTCTCCACGGATGTTCAGGTATGTTGTCTGCCACTGAGGGATGACAGATAGGGGCTGATTTAAGAACATTCAGATTTTGTTGTACAGTTCGTGACTCTTAGAGCAACCATTTTATATTTACATCTTGCATTTAATAATGTTTGAGCGGGGAGCAATTGTGTGCCTCATAATCTTGGAGCTTCACCTGCAGAGTGTTGTATTTAGTTTGCTATGGTAGTGACTCAAAACCACAATGAACCCACGGCATAATCAAAGCTCCACGAATTGTTTTTAAATAAAGATAGTAAATACAGAAGCATATTGGCTTCCCAGAAATCGATAGCTCCCCCCACCCCTGAAAAGAAGACAAAAGCACAGTTCAGTTATCTGCCACGGTGTGGAATTTAACAAGGTTAGGATTTTCTGGTTTCCCATCACTGGCCTAAGGTGGAGAAAAATGTGCTTATAATATCGATTAACTAATATACTTTCCCTGCTTTAAATGTCCACAAAAAACAATTTTTCTTCTTTCCATAGACTTAATCAGTAACAATGATATAGAAAATCCATTCATTTATGCCTCTTGAGCTATTAAAAAATTGATTGGCCTTCTGAGCCTGACATTTCCATTTTCAAGGCTTACTTTTGAAAGACAATGGAGATACTTAAAAGAGAGCTTCAAATGGTAAACTGAAGTTCAGCTGCTTTGCTGCCGTTGAAGAAGACCAGTGGAAGCTTTCTCATTTGCTCGCTAGAAGCTGAATTAGGCTTATCTGAAGAAGATAAGTGCTACTGAATAGTAGTGCGTATGCAACTTTGAAGTCTTAGGGACTAATTTTTTTCATGGAGGATGGTGCACATTGTCACATCCTGGGGAAAAAAAATACTCACAAAAAGAAAGACTCACATTTACTTTTGAAAGGGGACTTTGACTCCCAGGTCACTTCTTGAAAATTTAATCTCTGGTCCTAGCGAAGTAGGAGAAAAGCAGGCCTATTTTAGCCCTGCAGCTCCTATGGCTGTCTAGCTTAGGTACCTGAGTAGGTTATTATCAGGGAGGCAACCATGGCTGTAATCATGCATCACGCATGCAATCGTGTTGCCTCAATTCTTCAAGAATATGAAGCCATTAATCCCTTTGGGTACACATCCCAAAATTGCCCTAATTGAGAATTACTTAGTGAGTAAATCATTGGCCTTTTAACCTTGCCAGCCTCATTTTAGGCCTTAAGGGAAATTAGGCTGCTCATCTGCATCAAAGGTATTCTCTGCTGAACAGTGTCCCGCTTCACAAATTGAATACATAACACAATCAGCAATTCCTGTTTAGGGTAGCACCTGAGCTGTGTTGACTCTCACCTTGAAGGAGAGGGGACTTGGCAGGTCAGGACAGAGGCTGCAGCCAGAGGGAGGTGGGGAACACGTCATCTCTGAAATGCAACTAACGTTAGGCAGCAAGCACATCTCCCAAGGATGGCTAACCTTCTAGCTCTCTGCTAACCTTCACCTGAAACAATAATTTATTCACTCAGAAAGCACACCAATCTAAAATCCTACTCTGATTGCAGAAGGCTCCTACAGATTCTTTCTTATGCAGAGACATGTTAATTAAGATTTACAGGGTTGTGGTTTTTTCTTACCTTCCTCCCTTTTTGGTGTAGGTTCTCCCCAGGATATAGCAGCTGTGAGAAACCAAGCAGCACTCCAGAGCATGAGGACATCCCGAATGATGGCCCAGAACGCGAGCATGATGGCAATGGGTCCCTCCCAGAACCCGAGCACACTGCCCACGACCGCAGGCCAGTCAGACATGAGCATGGCTCCTTATAGCAACGCCTCTTCCAGCCAGCCAGGAATGTACAGTATGAGCACAGGGATGAGCCAAATGTTGCAGCACCCAAACCAAAGCGGCATGAACATGGCACATAACGCAGGCCAGGGAACGAGGCAGCCTGCCTCTGGACAAGCGGTGGGAATGGTCAGCAATTTTGGTCAGAACATGCTGGTAAACTCTGCTCTTCCCCAGCATCAGCAGCAGATGAAAGGACCTGTGGGCCAGGTCTTACCCAGGCCACAAGCACCACGACTTCAAAACCTGATGGGGACTGTCCCTCAAGGAACACAAAACTGGCAGCAGCGAGGCTTACAAGGTATACCTGGAAGGACTAGCAGTGAAATGGGGCCCTTCAATAATGGCACAACGTACGCAATGCAGTCTGGGCAGCCACGGCTGTCCAAGCAACATTTCCCACAGGGGCTTAATCAGACAGTTGTAGACACGAGTGGAACAGTGAGAACCCTGAACCCAGCGCTGGGGAGACAGTTGCTGCAACCACTACCTGGGCAACAAGGAGCTAGCCAGGCCAGGCCGATGGTAATGCCTGCAATAAGCCAAGGGGTCCCCACAATGTCTGGCTTCAGTCAGCCTCCAACGCAGCAAATGCCAGGTGGTAACTTTGCTCAGAGCAGCCAAGGCCAGGCCTACGAGAGGAATCCCACTCAGGACATATCTTACAACTACAGTAATGAAGGAGCGGGGGGGTCATTCTCCAGTTTAGCAGAGGGCACAGACCTTGTGGACTCCATCATTAAGAGCGGACCAGGGGATGAGTGGATACAAGAACTTGATGAGTTGTTTGGAAACCCCCAGTGAATGGGCTTGTATAGTCTGGAGCTTTGGTTGTTACGTTTGAAAAAAGGAAAGAGAGAGTCGGATGTTCTCCCCATCCTTGGATTGTTGTTTTTTTGTTTGAATTGGTTTGGTTTGGGGTTATTTTGTTTTCTTTTGTTTTTAATCGTGCAAACTGGGCTGATCTGTAGCCAACTTTGGAAGATTCAGGGGACGATGAAAACATCGGCATCCCAAGACTTCCACCAAGCAATCTCCGTTGCGTGGCAGCTCCCGCTGTGAGTGGGGGGGGAGCAGAATGGGGAGACTGGAAAAGCCAGGTGATGCCTCTGGTTGGGAAAATTTGGTCTTTCCCCACTGAAACGAGGCTTCATTGCACAGTGGTATGGGGTGGTCCCCATATCTCCCACTTCACGTAACTGTAAACACTGCAACTTTCAGGGAAGCAGATGGAAACAGCCAGGAGCAAAGCCTAAAAACGTCTGCGGGTGATTGCACAGGCCCTGGTCGGAAAAGGGGCTTAACCCCTGGGTAAGCAGGTCTCAGTGAGCCACGGCCAGGCCCGCAGGACCAGCTCTGGGCTGTCACAAAGGAACATGCAGCACACACGTGACAAACCTAAACAGTCACAGGGAGGTCACTATTTTCACTGCAGAGTGATAAGAATCCAGTAAAAGTGTAGGAGACCGTAAATTTGGCAGTGCGGTGAGGACAGTTTGATTATGGGACTGCCGCTGGAGACGGCTTGGTTGGGTGGGTTAACTTAATGAGCTATTTAGTCCCCTTGGGACTTGCAATAGCGCTTCCCTGTCAGAGCACTTTGGCAGGTATCTGCTGCCTGGGGGTGCAAAACAGCAGCTAGGAATGGTGTTGAAGGGCTAAGAGGTACCAAGAGACATCAGCACAGGTCCTAAGTGGGTCCTTCTCTCTCCTTCCTCCCCTTATGTTTTCTGTTCACTTCCTTCCCCTCCTATCCTTCAGTGTAAAGCAAGGTGAGCTGGCTGCACTTTTTTTCAGGTGAGCAACAACTTCCACAAAGGGGCAGGCAGGGGAGGAGAAAACAGGCATGAGAAAATGTACAGGGAGGGTTTGGCACACAGAATGAGTTTCTACTCTCCTCTTGAAAAGTGCAAGATTGGCAGATAGTATTACCCTGGAGTGTCTGGGCTCTAGATGTGATGTTATACGCAACTTGATGTTAGTTTTGAACAGATGTTTGGTCTAATCTCTCTGGTTTGCTGGAATAAAATTTACTGCAGTATTTGAAGAACAGGAACCAATGAAGGACTACTGTAAAGATCATTCATGAATGGGTAAAAAAATTGATGTAGTTATTACAAACGTGGGGTCTGCCCAAATAAGCTTTTAGATAATAGCAACATATCGCACTCTCTACTGTGTGGAGCAGCCCTGAGCCACACTGTAATGAAGTTGTGATATGTCTTGCACAACACTGAGATGCCAGCCGTTCTGAATGTCTAAAGCAGCGGTTCCCAAGCTGCAGTCTGAGGCTGAGGTAAGCTGTCCTCCAAAACCTATTACCTTTTTAGCATTTTCAGCTGAGAGCTGCTTATCAGGGTATATAGTGGTGCATAAAAAATGTTAACGTGATCCACAGTCCAGAAAGTTTGGGAACCTCTGGCCTAATGCTGGCTTCTGTGAGCCATAAGATGTGCTCTGTAGCCAAAGCGTCTCTAGTGTACAACTACCAGGACCAACTATCCAGCTACGTATTACCTCCTTGTGCGCTGCTCTCCTCGGGCCCAGCAATGCGAGGTGCTCAGCTGCTGAAATCCACGGGAGCTGAGGGGCTTGGCATCTTGCATTTTTAAGTCCTGTCTTTCCCTACGGAGCACAGATATGCATCGCACTAAGGAGCGGGAGCAAAATGGGCCTGGAACCATCTCAGCACACTGTTACGGTTCCCTTGCAGGTCTTACCTAGGCGAGGGGAAGTATCAGTTTTAAATGCTATAATGTAGGCAGGACAAGCTGCATTTTTAACATGGACTAGCTGGTCAAGGTGAGCTATCAATCCAGCTTGCCCTGACTGCTAAAATTTTAAAAAATGCTTCAGTTACATCTCTTCTAGCTAACCCCTTTTTAAAATACAGCGCAAGGACCTATTCCAGTTCCTGCTGAAGACGATAGGGGTTTGCCTGTCCGCTGCTTCAGCAGGAGCCAGGTTGGGCCCTAATACAGTGAAAGAGAGCACCAGCCAAAGTTTTCAGTCAATCTTGTGGGTAAGCAGCTCTTGGTCGGACTAGCCTGAACGGAAGGGATAGGCAAAGAATGAGAGAAATGGTATCCTGAAGGGACGAGGGCGTCGTGCATATGTGTGTGTCTGCGTGAGCGTGTGGGTGAGGGAGTGACGAGCTGGTGTGGCACATACCTGTCCTGCCCCGTACGACAGAGGCGTGCCAGGACGAGGAGGCAGTGAGCCCGCTGCGCAGGGGACGGCACTGGGGATGGCACAGCATCCCTTTCCCGGGTGCAAGTGACCGGGGGTCGCCTGCCAACGCAGAGCTGGGAAATAAGGGTTTAGAAACACACAACCACCACGCGGTGGCCAAGTGCAAATCCGTGTGCATGAGGGAGATACAGGCTTTGGTGAATAAATGGTGATGAAGACTGAGTCTCTGTTGTCTTTGTAAAGCTTCCTCCAAATACTCCGTACTGGGACCAAGTACTAGAGAGGTAGATTTTAATAGATTTGGGGTTGGTTTTTTTCTTTCTTACTATGGTGCTGATGTATATGTAATGTTAAAAAAAAAAGTTATTTGTAAATATGTTTTTACAATTCTACAGATATCACTGGGTCTACTATCTGTAAAATATATACATATAAAAATATATATATATACTGTTTGTTTAAAATAGAGTATTTTTATTTCATTCCTTAACTCATCCTTACTGCAGTGGTATTGCACTTCAGATGACGTCTATTTACTAATTTGTACTGTATCCCTGACAGCAACTTGCTCCATTTTATTCAGATTTTTCTAGTTTTCTGTTTTTACTTTGTACATTAAGCATTGCTTATTTCCTTTTAAGACCTGTACAGAGCTCTGAAAATGTAGAAAAAGACCTGATGTTAACATACCACTTTTAAAGAAAAAAAAAAAAAAACCAACAAAAAAACCCCTAAATAAAAGATGGTTATCTGAGTCATATACCAGGCTGGTTTATAGGATCATCTCTCGCCCCACTCCTGCGCCTCGGTGGGTGATCTTCCAGGGGGAGGAGGGAAGCCGGCTTCAGGTGGGTCTGGTTTTGGCCCCGGGGTTTCTGCATGGCTACCTCACCGCACCCTGCGGAGCTGCCCTCACCCGGCCAGAGTCGGGGTGTTACAGGCAGGGTATAGCCAGTACCAGGCCTCCCCTCTTGCCCTGGGCTTGTTCAGCAGCTGGTAAACCCCCTGCATCCTGGTTAGCCCCACCGGGCACACCTGAGCAGCTCCCCCTGCGGCAGCGGAGCCACAGGTTGCCGTGATGAGCTGCCATGTGGGGAGTGCTTCGTCAGGCGTCTGCCTTGCTGTGGGGTCATGGTGTCCCTTTCTCAAAACAAGGTGAGCTATCAAAACTGCATGTGCTCCGAGGTGAGGTCTGCACTCAGGCAGTTGCTACGGGGAAGCTGGTCCATAATTGGGCCCGTTAGAGGTGGTAGCTCCAAACTTTTGAGTTTATTCTGTGTAGGGAGCAAAAGTAGGGAGTAGAGGAGTGCTTTCAGGGGAGGACACGAGATGGAGAGCCCAGGATGTAGGAGTCCTGTGGCTGCAATATGGGGAGGTGAGGTGGGGTGGAAGAAGGGAGACGTGGGGTTGGACGTAGAAGTTGGAAAGAAGAGATGGGGAAACTGAGGAAGTGCGAAGACGCATTCTTAGAGTAGTTCCCTATCACCTACTACGACTACTACAGCGTGACAGTTGTGTTGTCAGAAGCCTTCTGGAAAGTGCATGTAGACTTGTTGAATTTATACGACCTGTTCAAGATAAATATGCCATGTAGTCTTCAAGGCTCGACACCGATTTCTCCGCGTTTCCAGCCTACTGGGGAGCTGTGGGGGATCAGACATTGGACCTCTGTTTGCACAGCTTGCTGTTTGGGATGTCAGCGTGGCTTGGCTCCACATACAACCTTTAAGGTGAGGTTCCCCTTCTCTCCTTAATGTCAGTCCTTTACCATTCTAAATGTGGATAATGGGGCACAAAGAAGGAGGTTGGCCAGATCAGAGCAGCTTGCCAGAGTTACTCCTCAGCATGTGCTGGCAGAGGGCTTGCTGTGAAAAGATGCTTTCAGCAAGAGGCCCCTGGGTACTGACTGGCTTTGAAGCTGCAGCAGGGACCATCGTCGTTTCTCATTGTGACCGACAGATGAACATTTGCATCAACTCACAGTGTATGCTGAATGTGCAGCCTGATACTGACTCCTCAATCAGCAGGCAGGAAACGCTGTGGTTCTCAGTAGAGTTAAACTAAATACTGACACTGACAGCATCCATCTGTTATAGGTGTATTTTGTTTTTAATGATAGATGAGTCAGTCTTTAACACTTTTCGATCACAGACATTCTGTCCTGGCTAACTGGGGAAAAAGCAGTGAGTCAGAAGACAGGTGGCATCCTCAACTCTAGGCCTTCTTCTGCCCTCTTGTTAGCTGGTGCAGCTCCTAAAACATTAGGTTCATGTTTATCCCCTAGCACTCTGCCGCTGGATGATGCTTTGCAGCCTCACACCTGCATTTTTTGGCATGTGAAATTGTCCCTGTGCAACATATACATGTTACCTATAAACATGCCAGACCACTACAACAGGTAAGCTTGGAATAGAATAATTTAAGGGGCAAAGACCTATCTGAACACAGTTAGTGACCTTTGGGCCTCCTCTGGCGTGTATTTCAAGCCTGTTACGTAGTTTGGACCTTTGTCTTGGTTTTTCTTCTGGTGGCAGCACTTCCTGCTGCCTGTGACTGTTTGAAGGCATCACTGGCAGGTGGGTGGGTGGATTTTCTGTCTTTCAGTCCATAGACAGAAAGTTAGTGGAAGAATTCCCGGTGATTTCTCTGGTTGTTAAATCTGGCCCTGTTGTACTTTCTTCCTGGAGGCAAGTGCCAGGGAGTTGCCCTTTCTGCAGCTGTGTCAGCTCCAGCCTGTTCACCATCATGATGTGTCCTTTTCCCCTCAGCAGCCATTATTAGACTCAAGTCTTGCACCTTTGCACTTGTTTCATTTTAATGTTTCAGATGCCATTTCAGCCTTTGCCACCTGCAGGCACTAAGTTGTGCCTTTTAATCACAAGCTAACTTCTGCACATGCACCATGTCCACCTTTTTCATATGAAAGTTTATTATGGACCTGATCCAACACTCAATTATTTTGTGCTCAGGTTATCAACCTCAGTACACGCTTAGGAAGACCATAAGAGTGTTCATTATAGAAATGTGCAGTACTTTTGGCCAAATCATGTCTTCAGAGGCATGACAAAGAAAATTTCTGCCTACTGGCTCTAGCTAGCATGAGTATATTCAGCATTGCGTAAATAATAAATTGGTATCAGGAGCTACCAAAATAGTCAGGCATGGCCTTGCTTCTCTGCTCTTCTACATAGTTTAAATTGACCATCGGCATACTTTGAGCTGATGGTGCTAAGCCATGACTTCCCCTCGCTTTTAGCAGAAAACTGTTTCCCTAGTCAGTTTGCTTTTCATTTGCATTTTACAATTCCCAGAGCTGTGGCCATGCTGGGACGTTTGTCTAGTCTTTCCCACACTGCAGCCATCTGTGCCTTGGTGGGAGACAATGCAGTAGACCCAATTGTTAGACGAGCATCTGTGCCTTCTTTTTGTCTGGGCTGGCCTCCCTCTCGCAAGTGCCGAGCTGTGGGTACAGCCTGTCTTGGAGAGGCTTTGTGTGAGAACTCCGATCTGCCTACAGGAGGGTCCCACGTCTACGAGAAGAGCATTTGAGCACGTGTTGAACTGTAAACGTGTGTATAAAATCAAAAGGCCTTCACAGAAACGTAGGGTGAAGTGCAGCTTTAAATGTTTTCCTGAAGAAAGCAGTGTTTCCATATACGCTTAAACAGCCTCCGGCAGTGGGACTGGATATCCTTGGAAAATTGGGACCTCACAGCAGCATATTGCATTGAAGCATGTTTTTACATTTGTGCGGAAGGGATGGCACTGCTGGGGGAAATGAAGAGGAGCGAAGGAAGACTACAGAGGCGTTGGCAAAGCCGAAGGACATTGGGTAAGATGGGCTGATGCTTGCAGTGCCAGTTGCAACTAAATTACTTAGTGAATTAATGGTTTTAGTTTTACGTAATTTGTTTAGGGTTTACAATACTGTACAGGAAAACAGAACATTTAATTGCAAATGCAGATGTGACATCACATTCTGTCTTACTGACTCCTTTTCAAGAGCATTGGGAAAGGAGAAAGCGTAAACAGCTCAGGAAAAACAGGCATTTTACATTGCAACAGGCTGTTAGTAAAGAGCTCTGATGCTTTAGTCACATGCAGCTTATAATCTTTTTGGTGTTCAGGGAAAACATCCATGTTATTTATTTACTTTTAAAAAACCCCCAATCTTCAGAACAATTTACGTAGTTTCTTTATAATGCTGAAGTCCAGGTATTCATCCAGAAAGCTGTTAACAATCCCAGCTGCACCCAGGATTATCAACCACATCAGAATGATCAAATTCAAATAAAAACCTGTTAACCTAGAAGTGGAAAGCAGAAAAATACTGTTACGAGCTGTACATGGCATGTTCACAGTGAAACTGCTTGTCCACACCGGTTAAGAAGAGGTGTGTAGAATCAGAAAGGATCACTGCTGCAACGCTACCTTGGGGTGTTTTGGTAATAAACCGTTCCCGCACGTGACTTTTGCTAGGGAGAAGAGAGATTCCTCATATCCTCTCTATGGGAAAACTCTCCCCCAGTGTTTCTAACTAGTCATGTGGAAGTTAGGAATTTGCTCCAGGATGAAGCTACCTCATTCCATGACACGAAGACCTGTAGGTAGAGCCTCAGATAAGCTTGAGCACCTCACTGCAGCTCTATGTGTAAGAGTGTGGGACAGAAGCCTTTGGGGCTGAGGAAGAGGTGTGCATGTTTCTTACATCCACATCTGTTGGTCAGGTACTCTCCACTGAGCTGGGAGGTCTGCTGCTACTTACACTTTGACTTGGAGATGGATTTTTGGACGGGAGAGGAAGAGTGTTGATCCTAAAAAATCAGCAATTAGGGCACTTGCTGAGGATGGGAGAGGGTCAGGTTATTTTATTTGTACAAAATGGAAAGTTCCCACAGAAGAGGCTGGGAATGCCCTTCAGCTCTGAAACGCAGAGCTCGCTTTTTGGGCACGTGCGAGCAGGGAGCTTCCCCTCCATGCACGCTCTCCTGGGGTTGTTCTCAGTTGCCCTGGTGCAGACTCTGGCCTGATGGGCATATTCTGGGAGTTGCTGCTGGGTTGGCCTCTGCCGGCAAAGCACGCAACAAAAGGTCTCTTTGGAGAATCCCATCACGTCAGCATTGGAGAGAGGTCTGAGGAGCTTGTTAGCCTTTGATTTATAGCTAGCTATCCCCATACCCACAGAAGCTGAAGAGGTTAGGCGCCCGGGCACCGCTGGGGGTGTGGGGAGCCTGAGAATCTCACTGGTGCCTCAAGACTTGATATAAGTAGCCTTTCTGGGCATGCCATGTCTAGACGCGGATTTCAAAATGGTGAAGTATGAGATTTCCTCAGTTTCAGGAAAGCATGAGAAGTCTTTAGCTTAGCCCCTGAAGTACCTGTCAGAGCCAGCTGGAGGGAAGGGTAAAGGATACAGCTCACTTGCGAAGGCCTCTCCAGCACAGAAACCGAGTAGAAGGTGCATGTTCCTGTTGTGTTCTTAAAAAAATCCAGCCTTGGCATATCTGAACTGCAATTCATGTAGTCTAGTGCACAAATATGTCTCATAACCAGCTCTCTGAGCATGTGAACCAAGTTTGTCTTTAAAACTAGCACGGCTGTAGTCAGTGATTACGGTTGAGAATCGGTGTGAAGACTAATTACCTTCTTGCTACTAGGGCTGCTGAAGGCTTGTTGTACGTTTTGGGGCCGGGTTCTGCATGCCTGACTTGTGCTGACCTGTTGCTAGCGGAAGCGCCCGCGGGAGGTTAGCACCAGCCAGGCCTGCAGAGGCACGTCTTGAGAGCACAGCCATTTCCAGGCTGACTCTCTGCACCCTCTGTCCAATGCAAAGAAATTCGATTCTCACCAGAGTGTAAAGCTCTAATAGTGAAGCCATCCACTGTTCTTAGACTTCCTTGAGAGGCTGAATCTTTTGGTCTAAGAGTACTGAAGTAAAGCATGGGCAAGATTTCTTGAAGAAAGGACTTTTTAGTTTGTTGATTACAGAAAAGTCTGTTATGCTCTTCTTGTTCATTTATTTAGAGGGTTTTGCTCCCCAAACTTCCTTAATAGTTGCTAGTCTTCTGGTTGTTGTTCATTGCATCATTTGAATTATTGCATCTCTTACTGGGAATATAAAATGATCTCCATATATTTGCTCTGGAATACGTAGCCTCTCCCTTCTCCTAAGCAAGAGCTCTTCCAAAGAGTGTAAAGGACTGGTGGAGACTGTAGTGTGAAGGAGAATGGTAATATCAGTGTACAAGCTATGGAAAATAGCCCTGTAGTACAGTCTTTTGCTGCTGCAGGATTATTCACTACAAAATACTCTGATTGTTTTGTATCTTCCTCTAGAAATATACATCCCAAGTCTTTTAATTTTATGACAAGCATATATCATGCTGTTTTCTTTTTATGACTGATACGTGTGCGGGACACAGAAGATAGTGCGGTAGCTTCAGTGAAACAAGAAATAAACTGTGTTTGAGTGTTTATAGTGGAGGGGTGTTTTGCCAGCGTGCATGTTTGTTGAAGCTGAATTCATGATATTGATTAATGTACGCTCAACTGAAGCTGTGTTCTCTTATCTGTTTGGTGAAAGTTTATCAGCCTACGAGGCCATATTTGCTTGCTTCCTTTAGTGCATTTTGTATAGCTAAAGGTCTTAATGTGACAAACTGAAGAAATGAAAATAGCAGACAGGCAGGCACTGTGCAAGCCTCGCCTTAGCAGTCTCCCATCCTACAGCAGTCCTGAGCTGCAAAACTGTGCTTCTGTTTTCAGACCTCTACGAGTCTGGTTGCCAATACGCTCAGTGCAAAGGAGGTGCCCACAAGGTGAGCATCAAACCTTTTCTCTCTCGTGACCTGTAGCACGTGCACATCTTAAGCTAGGCTTCTACTGTAAAAGCCAGCCCTCTTCCCTGAGGGTTTCCGCTTCAGACCTCTTGCTGACACTTTACACATGTTGCATTCAATTATAGTCACTTTTCACTGCCAGTCCTTGGCTTTCAGCCCAGCTTCAGACCACAGCCTGGAGCTTTTAACCTGCATTCAATTGGTAACTCCTTACCTTCCTTTCACAGACTGTACGTAACCATGGAAGTACTTGTAGCGGGCAAACATGTACAACACACCCAGAAAGGAAGCTAATTCTAGGAAAGAAAAGATTAATAGGGGGGGGAAAACAGTTAGAAAACTAAAAAATGAGGATCATAGACAGACGCTTTAGTTATGTTTGCTAGTTGTATAGCTCTGGGGATTTTCATAGCTACCCATACCCTGGGAAGTTATCTTGGGAAAGAAGCATTCAAAAGAAATATATGTATTCTTAAACATTCACTACAGAAGGTTCTTGGTATGGGTTTACAGATAGGGGTGGGCATAGGACTGTCCAAAAAAATCTAAAAGCATTCTCTGAAAAAGAGATCTCAAGAACTGACAGGAATCTGTAGCCCGCCCGCCCCATGCAGTTTGGTGGTTATCCCAGAGACAGGATAGTGGGTTGGAGCACTGCGGCTTGACCCTCTGCTGTCATTTTGTATTGTTATGGCAGTTCATGCTAAAGGGGAGTGTTTGTTTTGGAAAGAGAATCTTATTTATGTTGTTAATAACCTGCTTTGCATTTATATAGCAGCTTTTATCCAAGGACACGAGAGAAAGCTGTAGCGAAGTTAGCTTTCTGACCTCCCTGTGGGAAGAGTATAAAGTCACCTCCATTTGATAGATGGCGCAGGGTGTGTAGGTCAGTCGTATTATCCAGGACTAAGCTGGATAATTTTGTGTTCTTTCAAACCGTGCAAGTGAGTATTACAGAGGACAGCTTTTACTGTGTTCTGGATTAACTCGTGTAAACATACCTATGGGAGATGCTCAGCTGAAAAAACAACTTAAAGAGGAAGTTAACCTAATCCTTCTTTTCTTACATATGACAGCACATGTCTGTGTTGCTGGTTAGCAACTGTGATTTTCCTCGATTCAAGTGTCTGTCTATGAGCACATGTACTACCTTGTATCCAATTTTTTTACTTAAGTGGTGCTGTTTTGGATTTACATTGGATTTGCAGTGGGGATGGGACCCTGGCTATAAGACAGCCCCCAAACAAAATTACTGTTTTGGAGCAAACATAGAAAATGGAGAAGAAAGCCAGTCATTCAGGAAGGAGAGGTATAGTGGGCATGAGCTAGTTATCCTTTCTCCAGCCCACAGACTTCATGCTTCTAAAACATCAGCTGGGGAAGTGTTAATAAAGCAGAGTGCAAAAATTAGGCTCTGTCACAAGTTCTAGCTCTACCAGAGTCCACCCCATCACTGTTAGGAGACATCACAGACCCACCTTGGAAAGTCCAACGGAGTGAGAGGTAGGAAAGCTCTGTGGTGTCTGAGTTCAGAACATTTGGCCAAAAATGCCCCCCTGCTAGGTGGCTGAGAAAACATAATAGATTTTCCCGAGCCCCCGCTCCATACCTGAAGTACAATATCTATGGCTGGAGATGCCACTGTTAGGACTGTGCTTCAGTGCTCGGCGCTGTGTCCCAGAACAAACAAGTCATAGCCCAGTGGTGGTGTCACTCATCTGGGATGTGAAAACCCAAAGGTTTGCTGGCTTGACCTCCGTCTCTATCAGCCAGGGGTCCGACCATAGGCATGAGTGCTCTGACCTAAGTCTTCTCAGGCTGCCTCCTCCCCAGGGACGATAGCTATGCTTGATGTCCTGTGAGAATTGTCCCGTAATGTGCAAATAATTGTTAGTGGGAAGCATCTGGGAGCTGCTTTTCTGAATGATTCACCCTACAAGTCCACTGAATGTATGATAAGTGTGCCATGTACCAGCTCCTTGGTTTGCAGAGGGAAGTGAAAGCTGGTGGGGCTATGTGAAATGCCATGACTAAGTGGGGATCTCAGTGTCACTGAGCATTCTTCTAGGAAGGCTATGCTAAGGTAATGCAATTAAAAGAAGGGAAAAAGATGTCATTTACCTCCTGATAAACTAAAGTGTTTTAAAAGTTATGTAAAACTTCTCAGTCCAAGATAAAAATGAAAAGTGTTTACCTTGATTAAAAAAACATCCTGCAGTCCAGAGGACAGTCAGGAATATTGGATAAAACTCCACACAGTTTTGTCTGCAGAATAAATTTGAAAGAACATTAGTCTGGATAGGAAAAGAACTATGGGCGGGGTTTTCAAGCAGAATTGGCTTTGGCCTCATTTGGTTGCCACTAAAGTTAATGCTATCGAATCCAGTGGGAGCACAGTCAAGCCAGCACTAGGCACTCTTAAAAAGTCTCTTCTTTGTAATCTCAAATACAAACTATTTCAAATATTTGCCTGGTATTTAAACTTAGACAAGGATCTGGATCCCAACTACATGGAAATAAATAGGACAAATAATCCTAAATCAAGTGCCTGTGCAGCAGAGAGAGGCAGGAATTCCAGCACATGGATGTGATGGTAATCACTTACCTCCGTACTCAGTATGCAAGTTTTGTGGGTCAGCATTCCTGGGACTGCACGAGGAAGCATAGAGCTGTGCATAGGCAGCTTGGATTGCCTTGCTGAGGCCAACTGCCTTTAAGAAGTGCTGGCAGGCACAGACAGCACACGATAGATCTTCTTATGGTGAGGACCATAACATCTTTATTTGTGGACATCATCAGTTTTCCCACCCATATTTTGTTGGGATATCTTGTCTTGGTTGTCCTGAACGAATTTCTTTTTAATGAATTAGGCATCCTTCTATATCTAACATATTCTGTTATCTAATATGTTGCCTAATGTATTCTATCTCTCATTATTGTTATCCACTACAACTACAGTTACAGCAGATGGGATTGTTTGAAATAAATATAAATACTTTTGCATAGGGTCGTTAGCTAATCACAAACTGAAGCCCTTTAGGAAAACATTGTCTTCTTAAATGGGCTATTCCACCGTTAACCACTGTGAAGACAGAGGTTTTCTGTGGTCTTGTCTTCCACGTGTTTGGTGTTAGCCACAGCCTAAGAACTGACAGCACAGATTGCTAGATCCAGAACATCTGAATTCTCTAAGTTACAGTCAATTAGCTCTCAGCCCCTACTTAGGTTTGGGTAATCTGATTGCCTAGTTTGATCAGAATTTGAGCAGTGACTGGTTTAAATGAGCTGAACTTACCCCATTATCATTAAAATAATAGCTGGCCCATTTGAAAAGCGACCTGCTCATAATTTTTCTTTTTTTTTTTGAGCAAGGATGCAAAGAAAAGGTAATGTTTTAAGATAATGTTTTTGCTTCTCTTCTGGACTGAATTGTTATTCATTGCCACCATCTAAAAGATCTCTGGACTTACTGTGCACGAAATGTTCTGTCAAATTCTGGAGCTCCAGTGACAGCTGGGGGCATGACCTTGTGCTTCATTCTTGATCTCCCCACCAGCCAAGCAAAATGACCTGTAAGCAAAAATAAGGGCTCACGAATTACACAGCTCCTCCGCTTAGTTGCGTCCCTAACACATCAGTAATTTTTTAAATAGACATCATTGTTCTTCAGTTCTTTCCATTGCATTTGACGGAAGGAGACCGATATTAAATAAACTAGTTTTTCCCTACAAAAGTTTAGATCTTATCTTCAAGAGTGACTTACTCATGAGGAAGGGGGAAAATTGCTATTTTGGAAATATATTCATTCTCTTTTTGCATTTGCTACACTAGCTATGACTTAAATATCCTTTCGCCTTATCTGAATCCTAGAACTGCACAGCCTAGGAGTGGTCTAGTCACACTACAGTGGCAGTGTGCTGCCTTAGCAGTATCTCAGTCACCAAACTGCCCTGATGGAGGTCACTTCCCTCCTTGCTTGAAGAGCACATGGTCGTTTTGTTTTAGTGACGCTAAGAGCTATGATGCTTTGGAGTATGGGGTGGCATTACAATCTTTGGAAATAAAAACCTGGTAGCCACCTTTTAAAAGTTATTTACCCATATCTTATAGCGCATGCTTTTCCACCTATTGTTATTGTCTCAGACTCTCAAAATTCAGTATGTAGCAAAGAGCAGAGAGCTGCAACTGGGGAGGCTGTAGCCTGTTCCCTGCTCTCCACCTCATCTGCTGGAGAGCTCTGAGAGCTGTCTGTTGGAGGACCTATGCTGTTTCCAGCTCCACTGATTGGAACTGATAGTACTCACCTGTCTTGTAAAAAGCATTTTTTAGAACTGATGTAGTGCCATGAAAAAAATAGATTACTTACTGTACAGTGACTAAATATCAGTTACTTACCAAAAAACCCCAAACCAATCAAACACTATCTCTGCGCTTCTGATGTGTATTTCTAGGATCACTTCTGACGTGTATCTGTATACTTCATTTTAGTGATGTTGTCATTGCAGAAGTCTCCCCCTAATAGTCGAACAGAGGCTCGCAAGGACAAAAGGCAATACACAGACAGCAATTTTCTGTACGCAGCAGAGCTATTGGGCATCACCCTGTTTGACTTTAAAACTCTCTGGGTACCTGGAGTTATTTTTTCTGGCCATGTCGTAGCCCCCTGTGTGAGAAGCTCGCTATCCACCTTGTACCTAAACTTTACCTGGATCCAGAAACCAGGCACCCACCTGAGTTCACTAAAAAGACTTGTCTAAGGGGTAAGCCTAGAGCATACCTTCTGTCCTCCCTTCTGGGAGCACTGGCATTAAAATACAGCTAGAGATATTAGTGGTGCTGCCCTGTGCACCTCTTATGTCTTAGCCTTGTGGCCAAAGCCTTTACCCCAAAAAGCATTTTCCCATCTGTCTTCTCCCCATATAAGTAATTACGGGCTGTGTTCAAGTGACCTTTTAA
Source organism: Fregata magnificens (assembly GCA_013389945.1). Classification (NCBI taxonomy): domain Eukaryota; kingdom Metazoa; phylum Chordata; class Aves; order Suliformes; family Fregatidae; genus Fregata; species Fregata magnificens. The sequence goes on from WAAD01001024.1 coordinate 261,325, forward strand.
CCTTTCTCTCCAGAGACTACTCAGAGCATCTCGGCTATCTCTCTTTAAGGCAGGTTTACAGGACCTTTCATGGTATTTGCATCCAGCAAGACCTCCTCCACTCCCACCCACGCATCTCTTGTCATGCCTGGTGATTCATCCGTTATTTGCCACCTTGCAGCCCTTTCAGAAGGGAAGAATGGTAGCAGAGAGGGTTTAAGGAACATGCTTCAGGGAGACTGAAACTTGTGGAAGCACAAGAATTACCTCTGAGAAATATTTTCCCAGAAAACTTAACTGAAAAGTTGCTTTTTAACATCTGTCGCCCTCAAAATGATCTATTTTTTTATTACATATGCTACATGCTGGCAAATCCTGCCTGGTTTATCAAAGTGGTAGGTGAGCCATAGTGTTTTGTGCAATGGTGTTTTTAGCCAGCAATGCGTTCCTCGTTTTCTGGCCGCACTGAGCCATTCGATGCTTACAACCAGTCTGGGACCAGGTTTTCTCTACTGGGGAACTAAGGCAAGCCAAGGCAGCTCATTGCATCCAAATCAGTTGAAAAAAAGCCTCGAATGGATGCTAGACAAAATAAACTTACTGGGGAAAATAAGAAGATTAAGGCATTGTAGGGGTCAAATCGTTCTTGTTTGTTCAGTACAATCAACCAAAGCAAATCGTCAAGGCCATGGTATAACCCTGGCCTCAGCTGTAATGCGATTTGCCCTTGGTATGGCTTGGTCAGCAAGGCTCTAGTGTGAGGGGCAGAGATTTGCACATGGGAGACTCTGGTTAACCATACGCAGAAATAGGTTGTGACAGTACTATAGTACGGCCGACCATCATAAAATTCACTTCTTTAGTGGCTTCCACTGTGATTGATGGGAACTTTGCTTCAATTAGGGACAAGTGGGCTTTTATATGCCAACGAAAACCAAGCTGTGGCACTGCGTAACGGGAGAACTAGAGTCATCTCTGCCACCTTAAAAGAAAAGGTGAGCCCAGTGTGCAGAACAAGACAGGTGCCAACCAGGGACTCGAAAAGAGCTCAGGAGAGGAATAATTACTGTATTTTTTGTTAACTGCATAGCACTTGCCTTTTAGTTGCTTTCTGGTGAATGGAAAGTAGCGATGTAACTCCAAATTTAAGTTTTGTGATTACGGTTTAACAAGGGCTAAAGTAAATAATAAAGCAGTGGGAGAGCTCTTCTGCCCCTCCCACTGGAGGTGCTGTGGTGAGGACTCCAGAAAGCATTGCAGCAGGAGTAAGTAAAGATTTTCATAGCCTTTTCTTCCCCCTGGATCAAGTCGTTCAATTCTAGCAGGCTAAATTACATGGCTGAGGTAGTTACAAAGTATGCTTGACTTGCCTTTGTTTGCTTTTTTTGGCTTTCATCTTCAGGTGGCATTTATGGTTACTGAGTTAATATCTTTACTCTGAAAATATGGGACAAAGCAGGCTTTCAAGGAACATTGCTCTCAAACATTTTATATGTGTTAAAAAGCCTGTAGAGAAGCTGCTACCTGTATTGCAGTGTATGATAGTGCATGTTAATTTGCATGGCCTGGCCTAACAACCTTTAAAAAAACCCATCAAATACTTTTTAATAATGTCTTGCTGGGTCCTGGAATTACTAAGAGTGATTTTAAAAGGTGCTAGTTCAGAGAGATGCTTCAAAATAGAGGAGCAGCAGGACTCCTGTCCTCCCTGTTCTCTCCTATATGAATGACTGGGATTCACTCAGTCCTTTCATTGGATTCCCTTATTTTTCCATCAGTCTACAAAACACTAATCTTTCAAGCAAATCTTAGCTGCTTAAAACTGGATTCCTGACTGGAAGCCACTTCCTGCATTGTTTCTGCTCTTTCTTTCTACCCTAGAGCATATCTTGCACAGCTTAATCTTCGACTGACCTGGTTCTTTGAATAACTCATGGTTCTGAGACACTAAATCTTGTACCTGTGGTGATTGCTAAGTGAAACCTGGCTTCCAGCACTGCTTCAGGGAGGTCGTATTGCCCATCAGCACCTTCCTAACTCAGGACCGGAGGCTCAGCAGAATAAACAGAAGAGCAAAGAGAGCACCGAGTGCTGTGTACGTTGAGTGTGTTTTGCTCACAGCAAGCGGTCACACGCTGGGCTACTCCCCTCGCATGACCTGGTTATAACACATGCTTATGGTGCCAGTTTCACAACATCTACCTGAACTCCCATAAATTAATCTGTGTTGGTGTACCCATGCTAGAAAGCACGCTGAAAGTAAGCCAAGCTGTGATGATTTAAATCAGATCAGCAGATCAGATTCTTACACAGGTTTCTCTTTGGGCTTGATGTCAGACTGCCAGTGTAAATTAAAACCCAGGTTATCTTGTCTTTTCTGTGATTTCAACTAAGATTAACTAATATGGATTAACCATCACAAGGAAGAACATAGGTATTTTCCCCCTCCCTTTGCAGTTTCAGTATCTGCACAATTACTTGAGTTTTCAAACTGCAGTACTTTTCCAGATCATGTTTGTTTGTTTGTTTGTTTTTAATCCTTCACATTAAAAATCAAGGCAGGCAAGTTGAACTTTCACAGAAGTTGATGGTAAATATTGCCACCAGATAGAAATGTTCTGTGAAGATCACAAGGGTATGTTGTAACTGATCTGATGACTGAAAGAGAGAATGTAAATTTTAGGTGCTTTTTATTCGCCTTCTGTTGTGTTGGGCTTTTTTTAACCTGGAAGGGTCACATTCTCAAGNTTTGAGAACAAAAAAACAATCGAGCCACATAGATAGGTGGCTAGATAAGTTGGCAGTGCTACAGATATTTGAAAAAAGGGCAGAGTAATTATTTTTAACGTGCTTTTAATCTCATACTAGTATAGCACAAATGCCTTCAAAATGTATCTTGTTTCCTGGTGTAAACACAACTATATGAATCAACATATTTCAAAGAAAATAATGACAAGCATTAAAAATGCTGCTGCAGTTTTAGACTGATACACAGCGAAAAGGGCGTCTCAGACTTGCCCACTTCTTTCCCTAGTCCTTGATTCTCAGAGGCACATCAGGAGGGGATAAAATAAATCCATTTAGATCTTAAAGAAATGTAATGATGAGGACCTGTTATGGAATATCTCATATTATTGCTGCCTGGTGTAAAGGTTTGCTTTCTTCTTTCTTTTCACATACATAGTATATATCTCTATTTCAGGAAGCAGTTTTTACAGCACTTTCAGTCCAGCACTGGTGTATTTCATTTCACAAATTTACTCTCACTTTTGAGGTTTTCAATTGTATAGGTGCCTAAATGAGAATCGAAACCAAGATACGATGTGGCTTTGGGGTAACTTTACAGCTAGTTACAAGCTCTCTCAATAGTATGATTCCAAAAAGTCAGCAAACAAAATAGAATTGAAAACAAATTAGTTTCTCCCACAGGGAAAAGTAACGTGCCCCACTGAGCCAACTCCCTCTCAGACTACAGAGAGGGTAAACAATGCTCCGGTGAGAAAACATCTTAGGAGTTCTCAGAAATTAAAGTTACAGAGCAGCCAGTTTATCATAAAATAATTTCCAGTACTTCAGAACCGGTGGAAACCTCCCCAAGCCCCAGCCACGCAACCCCATAGATCTTACATTGCTGGAAAGCGGAAAGAAGAGAGACAGCCGCAAGCAAAATGAAATCACCAGCCATGTTCCCAGCAGCTTCCGTGTGCAAGCAGGATGTGTGTATAGGAGAGAGAGCTTGAGTGAGCAATAAGGAAAAACAACAGGTGGGACAATTATAGTGCTTTTCAGCATTGCAACAAAGGTCTGCCCTGGAAATAAAACAGCCTAACTTTTTAAAACAAGAGTGCAAAATTATGGCCATTTTTCATTTCTGAAAAAGTTCAAACACAGTCAGCCAGCCCTGCCTGCCTCTTGCCTGCGTGAAAGTGCAGAGAGAACAAAACCAGCCTTTCCTGCCTCTGTGGATTCAGCTGTTCTTTTATGTCTTAGATTTCAGTTGCAATCTCTTTGGGGGCGAAGACTTTTTGTTCTGTGTTTGCACAGGGTCTAGCGCGGCGAGGTCTGCATCCATCACCAGCAGCACCACTCCAAAGCAGCAGGTGCAGGAGATGTGAGGGGGGAGTGGAGCTTTGTACTGTCCCTACACTTGATTTACGGGTTTTGCGGAACATGTACAACTTAGGCTCTGACGGATGACATGACAGCCACTTTACAAGTAGTCAGCATGCAGAAAGGAATTGTTCGGGATAGTTCAAAGGGTAAAACAACTGAGAAAGAATGAAATATCTCCCCTCATTTTACTGCCTTCCTATAGCTTATGCCTAGTCCTAAAACTGGGAGAGATTCTCTCAAGGAACATTTTTTCATCAGCTAGCCCTAACTAACAGGAAACTTAGTGTTGTTAGCCTTTATGATCCCATAAGACCACTGGAACAAAATCAGTGTAATGTCTGTTGTGACTCCAGGATTATCTATCCACTTTGTCTCCAGCTGATGGTAAAGTGGGATATTTCATTGACTTTAGTCAAATTTGCTAACTTTAAAGACTAATGTAAAAAGGACTTTAAATCAGTTATTTTACCTTGCCAAATTTTAAAAGGTTGTTTCTTGGGTATTAATTCAGTATATTGTTCTTTCTAAAGATTGGAAGAGTAGATATACTGTAATAACAGTAGTTGGACGTTTGTGCTTAGTAACTCTTTAATTGCTGATTTATGCACTTTAATTGCGGTTCCTGTTGTACTGTGGGTTGGCTTTCGGACCACATAGTTTCTCTATGTTTTTAGGGGCTGGCTCAGAAGTGTTCAAAACATTGTCACCCTGCTGATATAGGGAAGTGAAGGAAAATTCTGACAGGGCCAGTCATTTGAAAAGTTAAAACCACAACGGCTAAACGTTTTAAGGCCAGCTGACATTGAAGTCATGGGGGTTTTTTCTGACTTTATTCAAAGGATGTGAATTTCAAAATGGCAATGGACATGCAAAATCCAACAAAGATTGACTTAAAAGTAGGCAGGAATACAATCTAGGGCAGGGGGTTAAATCCACAGAAATATTATAAGTTACATAGCCATTACGGCTGAGCTAGAGTCTGCTTAAAACTCTGTTCACTTTCTACTGGTAGCAGAGAGTTTGTAGTTGCCTATAGATTTATAATGCTTTTGGTCATACGTAGTCCACAGGTGACTTGATCTAGCGTTACGCTTCCTCCCTGTGTAACCCAGAACAGGAAGTCGGACCGTATACAAAACAAGGTTGAGTTTATTTATGATTGTGGAAATACAGTAGTATCTCAGATGCCCAGAGCTTTTATGATGTGTTTAAGTCCCAATATATAAATAGATGCCAGGATCAAACAAGAGATTTCTCCAGTTATCTCAGGACATTTTGACAGCTTGTCTGTGGCTGATTTCTCAGCTTGCTCCTGATGAATGTAATTTGATTTTGGATTTCCTTCACTTGCATGTATTTCATATGTGCTTTGCTTATTGCTGCTGTTGTGAATGCATGCGTTTTCTGCAGCTGTCCAAAGCTGTCTCCAAAGCAAGAACAGAGGCTCTGAGCAGTGAAATGTAATGTGAAGTCAGAGGTACCGGTGGTATCTTACCAGACTTAGGTCTGTCCCATTTGGAAACAGTGGTATTTTATTCCTGCACAATACTTGTATGTGTGCTCTACAGGGAAAACAAGTTTCTCTAACCATAATTTACAGCAGCAGAAACTGAGGCATTGGGTAGGGACGGGACTTGCTAGTTTCACGCAGCAGCTGTATATCAGAGGCTAGAGTCTGCGTAGCCCCAGGATTTAAGGCAAATCAGTGGTCCTGCATCTGGCTGACCTGTGCGTCCCTGGCAGACCTTCCCAAAGAGGCTGGCTCTTCTCTCTGTAGAGAAGGTCCTGTTGACCAGCAGCAAAGGCAAATCCCAGAAGGGTGGCAGAACTGCTGTCACGAGAGAGCAGATGGTTGGGGTAGCGAGACCGAGAGCATTTTAAACATGAAACCAGACTGATCAAATAAGCTCTTTTAATGGAGTTACACTGTCAAAGCTGCTCAGTTTTTGTCTCTGGAAGAGCTGAAAAGAGCTTTGCAAAGGGCAGTGTTCAGTCTATGCAGCAGTGTAACTTCTTAAAGGCCAGTCACAAGTGGCAGTGCAGCATCTTTTATTTTTAAACACCTTCTAGGAGACAGGCTCTGAAGAACAGAGAGGCCTCTCTGGCTAGAAGGGAATACATATCTGAACTCTCATATATTTCACTGCAAATGTTTATAGGGTAAATCATGACTATTACAATGTACGAGGCTAGCTCATGTGTCAGAAGCAGTTTAGCTACAGCAGTAGCAGTAGTGAGCTCTGCGGTTTATTAACTTACTCTGCTTTTCAACAATATATTACAAAGAACATAGGCCTGTGTGGCACTGGGTCATGCTCAGGCTTTAAATTTATCAGAACTATGAAACAGGTGAAAAAGGAAGAAAATATGTTTATTCCTTCAAATGTTCCTATTTCTACCTCCTAAATACCAGTTGTAACCTATGTCTGCTGTTGTTTCATATATACTTTGCGGGAGGCCTCAGAGGAAGGATGAACAGTCCATTTTATCCCGTTCACTTTAAGGTCTGGTTGTTCAGAGTTCCCTGCTTTGTCGCAGTGTTACCAAATGATTAAACAGATCCTCATTTTCCGTCCCCATCCTCTGGACACTGGTGTCATGAGACCAGGCTATTTTTGATGGTGGTGGCAGAGCAGATTTAAAAGGATTAAATAGAGTAGTAGCCAGAGGTTTGGAATCTTCCCTGATCTGCACCTTCTGCAGCCTTATGTCACCTCCATCAATATTGGATATAAGTCAGGAAAGAACTGGTTCATGGTGTTCTCATCTGGGTGTACAAAAGATTGATGTACTTTAACTACCATCAGTGTCAACGTGAGTTGCTATATGCACATGAAGTCCCGCGTGCCCACAGGCCTCTTGGATTTCCTTATGGCCTTTGGGTATCGTTACATTTTTTTTTACTTTGGACATTGCAAGGACATAACTGGGATGCAATTCTGGACTGCGATAGAGCATAATATATTTTTGCATATGTTTATAAAACATAAACTGTGCCAGTCTTGCATAATATCCCATTGTAATCATAGCAGGCTTTCAAAGTAGCAGCAAAAAGAGGAGTCTGGATTATTATAAGAAGAACCTTCATGTAATTACAGTGTGTGGTTGTTTTCTGTTAAAACAGTGCTTTTCTGTTAAAAAAACGTGGTTTTTTTCTTAAAATATCTTCCCCTGTTCTCAGCTCTGAGGAGCTCAGAAGTGTAATGGCTTGGGAGAGATTACCAGAACCCGTTCAGGAAAATGGTGCACACACAAGCACACCTGCACTGCCATGTAAAAAAGCTGTGTGTATATGGTGATCAGGGAACACCTGGGGCATACAACTGGGTAGAGGCCGAGTATTCCTCACCTCCCATGTCTCAGACCTCCTCCTCCTCCTAACCTGAATGTTTCTGGAACAAGCGGTAAATCTCCAGAGAAGAGGTACAGCCTGACACAAGAAGGGAATTCTGCAAACCCTGCCTCTCCCATTCAGCAGAAGAGGAGGAGGAAATGTGGTATACAAAGCTATTTCCCATTCTTTCCTTTGACTTTCCTTGTGAGAGATTTAACGTGTGCTGCAAAAGCTACCAGCCTGGAGACGGGATGTGGTGGGCCTTGCAGTCACATAATGTCTGAGGAGAGAGTTAGGCAAAGCCACATTCCTTTTGTCAGTGCATGTGATTGTGCCTGAAGATTGGAAGCAACTCTCCCATATTCTTCACCGTATGGAAATCAGTGTGGCTTACGCTCCGCGCCTCACTCACAGGCTGAAGCTGCTGTGGACCAATACGGTCATCTTGCCTGACTGCCTGTATAATACAAATTGGCAGCATTTCAGCGATGAATAACAACTCATTAGTAAGTGATGGGAGCTGGGAGGCAGCGGTGCTTCCAGACGTTAGAACACTTCCTGCATCGCGCATTCCTGCTGGCTCTGCGTACGGTATCTCCGGTTTGCAGCAGGTAGTCCTGGGAGAACCGAGGGCTGGTCTGCAAGATGCAGATCCTGCATGACTTATGTCTGGATCAAAAGGAGGTTTAAAGATTTTCCTGTTGCTATTGACCAACTGGAAGCAGATCCCCAGGCCAGCGTGACTGCTCTGATATCTGGAATGCAGGAGATTAATGGAGATTCAGCAAGAGATTTGAAGACGTGTTGGTTGTACATCTCGTCTCCCTTCACAACACTTAGTAGATTTGTGACAACGTAGCACTTGCTATTTTTTAACTTGCTAACCTTGGACAAAGGGCTATTAGTGAACCACTTCAGCTCGAGGGAGTCTTTTCATCCATACAGAAGGAAGTTTAATTTCATCTTTGTGGAAATCAGCTATGCTTAGGAAGTAGGAGGTAAATTGTGCTCACGTTCAGCCTTATCCGATGCCTTTAGGCGATAAGGCAGATCTTATCATTTGCTCAGGTAGCTGGCGAGCCAGGCCCTCCAGCCTGGCCAGCTCTTCAGCACGGCTTGCGTTACAGTCACAACTGTGTGCAATTATTTATTGCTTGCATCTTCGACTTTTCAGAGATGCTATTGGTAAATGTTGGCTCTTGGTGTCAGAGTGATGCTTGCTTGACCCCAGCTATCAGGGGAATGTAGCAGCCCCAGTCATTGTCATAATTGAAAAACTGACAGTTTTCCAAGGTGCCTGCTGTAGTTATGCATTCAGCTGCTCCCAAATTTCTATCAGGTGGGATCCCTGATTCCTTGAGAATCACTTGAAAGTCGTGTGACTTGGCTGTGCTAACAGAGGAGGTTAGTGGCAGAGACAGGAACCAGAGCGGGTACCTGGCTGTCGCCTTTGAGCTTTGAATTTCAGACTCCATCTGGCAGGTCGCAGAGCATGCAGGGACCTAGACACCAGCTCCCTCGAGAAAAATAATGTAAGCAGCTGACACTGCGACTGCCATATTTACACAGGCATGTTTGGAAAAGGAAAAAAAACCCTGGAGAGTGTCTTGCTTCTACCATGCTTCTCCGTCTCTCTCTCCAGCTGGGGCAGCCCCAGTCAGGTCCAGCCCTGCCACGCTGGCGGGGGGTTTGATCCAAGCGCTGTCGGATCAGCCGCACTCCCAGGTCAGCCGCTCCATCCTGGCTTGGCTTCTGTCTACCCCCACAGCTCCCTTCTGTATCCCTCCCCGGCGCGATTGCCATTTCTTCTCTTGGTCTCCGCAGCCTCTTCTCGCCAGTTAGAGGCTCTGCTCTCATCCCTTCTCCTGCTCATTCACTCCGCCCATGTCCACTCTCCCCTGATGGATGCCAGCTTAGCTTTCCGAGTGGTTGTACGTTAAAGCCGGGAGGCCCGGGAAGCTTTGTCTGCTCCCGGGCAGGGGAGGGGTCCCCCGGCCGGGGTCTCGTGTTGCTTGGCAACATATTTCTCTCTCCTCCGACAGTCATTTCCCCTCACAGTGCCTGCTGATGCACGCACAACAAATGACAGCAATATTACAGCTGCAGTTGCTCCTGTCGCTGTTTACTTGTTATTTATGGTTATTGCTGTGAAAGGATTTGTAAACATTTCTTCACATCCTTCCTTGGCCAAAATAGATATTCTTACATGCTTTTGTGGCACACCTGCATAATTAATGAATGGTCACTGCATTTCAGTGCACGTGACATACAATCTTATTGGCGTTTTCTAAAGTGGCTGCTAGTTCTGGACATTTCTGTTTTTCAGCCCCGAATTCAGATGTCCAAGGTTTTATACTCAGAAGTGCAAAAATCCGATGTAAGAGAGTCCGGCTTACCTGCCTCGAATTGTGGCTCTCATTTTCAGGTACGCGTACATTTAACGAATTCTGCTCTGAATCGCTTTCTGTCCCTTTCAAAAGGACATTAAGGCTAACACTAAGATTTCAAAATGAAAACATTTCCATGAACAGAGATAAAGCAGCCAAGGTTTTTCCTGATGTCTGAGTCTCCACTTTATCTGTTTGCCCTTTCCTCCTCCACACTAACCACTTCCAGCTTAGTCTTTCCAGTTTGCATTTGTGGATGCGCCGAAGAAGAAATACAGCTTCACTTCTCTGTTTTCTCTAAAAGAGCACAGCAAGAAGGCCAGACCACATGTGTTTTCTGATCTTACAATGAAAATCCTGCTGAGGTCTTTCCTTACTTGATAGACTTGTTGTCACTCAGGACAGATCTGGAAAGCTTTGTTTGTGCTGCTGGCTAGTTATGTGCTGCCGGATCTTCTACTGGGCCTTGATTCAGCTCTAGATAGCTTTTATTCCATTTGTTAGCACGGACTGACTCCCTAGCTTGTGACAAGGTCTGACAGGCAGGGGAGAACTTTGTTTGGTCTTGTAGGGGTGCTCTGCAGTGACAGATGCATATGTACATCTGCCATTGCCCTCTGCTGGGGTATGCCAGAACTACTGGCGTGTGCCCTGCGCTATCTCAGCCGGAGGAACCCTTTTAATTCCCCGAGCAGAAGCCTCTCCTTTACTTTAAGAAATGACCTCTTTGGGAACTAAGGCTGCCTGCATGTAGCTAGCTGGCAAACAAGATAGATGGTTTTGTTCAGTAGGTGACTGTCAGCGCAACAAGCAGCACAGGAGCTAACCCTGAACAGGAGTGTCCACCTCACCGGGGCCCAAGCTGCGGAGGAGCGTAAAAGCCATCTCCAGTGTAAAGCAGAGTTAAAAAAGATGGGGTTGTAAATTTTTTTCTCATTCAGCTCTTCTTCTGACTGACCAACTGAGCTGACTTTACAGTGGATGCACACATACAGGGTTGGTTTGCTAGTTTGCCACTATACTGTTTAGATTGTATATTTAGTTATTGTTTGTATATTTCTGATCTGTTGGAATTGAATGCAGAGATGGGTTCTGACCGCAGCTCTAAGGCATATTACCTGCTCTACATCCGCTCCCTTATCTTAATGCTGAGTAGAGACAAATGAAAGTCTCAGTCTAAAAGCTCTTAGATAGAGACTCTGAATCCACTTTGAAATCCAGTTTTCCCACAGCAGGGGTTATTAAGGACAGCCTTTTTGAAGGGGCTTTTTAGAATGAAAACCTTTGAAAGGCCTTGAAATGAAGACCTTTATAGAAACGAAGGCCCAGTGCTAAGGCGCTACAACAGAGAGGTATGCCTGCAAGGAGCAGGCAGCTTGCATTTCTGTGGGATTGCACCAGTAGAGGAGGAAGAGACTATGGCTCAGCTGTTCCTCAGACAAAGAAAACAAGCTCCAGATCAGGGTCACTTAGCCTAGATGGGCTGGTTGCTTAGGAGGAAGTTCTCTGAAATCAAACCAGGACAGAAGTGATCTGCATTAATGACCCACTGTCAGCCATTTCTTTCCTGAATCTACAGCGACTAGAAGAACGGTATATTGCTTATGGTTTTTTGTTTGCTTCTTTTACTTTGCACCCCTTCTAAGCACAGACCGCTCCACAGTCAGAGAGAGCTGGCAGAGTTTCACAGCTCCACCTACTCAGCAGCGGCTCTGCACCCCAGGTGGGTGCAATAGCTTACAAATCAGGAGTTTTGAGGAACTCTGCAAAGTCATTTGGAGAGTGCTTTGAAATTCTTGAATGAGCATAGCCCGGTCGGGGGTTGTTTTCAGTCGTCTTCAGCGTGAAAACCCCTCTGGGTTTTCTGGTGGAAACAGAAGTGGGGAAAGATTGTCAGCTCAAAGCATAACTTGGTAACGCTCATATGGAGGCTAGCAGGAGTTAAACCAAGTAATGTGGGAGTGCAATTAATGTGTACTTTCATCAGTCACCTTACCCTGGTCACTGTCTGGATCAGCTAACATCCTTGTGCTGACTGAATTGCCTTTCTCAACTCAGTGAGAGATGATATTGCAGAGTACAGAAAACTGCTGATAAATTAGCAGAGTTTGAGAGTAAAAGCCATTCCAATTCCAGAATGGCCTTATTACTCTTTGAACAACCCAAATGTTTCTTGATATAGTTCATTTAGCCAGCTCTGAAACAGGGAATGTAGAAATAGGTGGCATTGACTTGGGACGTTTATTTTTAGGTAATGCTTTTTGTTCCCTTTCTCAGCATAAGAACTACTTTCATCTTCTTCAGAGGCAGAGTTATAAATATCTTCCATTGAGATCCGGGGCCTCTGACATGATTGTGTAGCACTCCTCCCTGCTGCGCATGGCAATCGTATTTCCTTCTATTCCGCAGCACTTTCGCACCCCTCTGACAGAAAAAGCCCTCTCAGCTCCTAAAACCCATTAGTTATTTTCCTGAGGAGGAAGGGGATGCTTGTGGAAAACTGCGCATTATGTGTTGTATCGATATGAAATATAACATGTCCCATTTCTGCCTATTCCTAATCAGTGTTACACACTTCAGTTCCTTGGATTTCAGCGGCCTGGTTCTTTGTGTAATCAATAGCATGTGCAAACTGCTCCTGCCCTTGCTCTCCTTTGCTTACTGGTGCCTTATGCAATGCAGTCCTCGCCCATGACACAGGCACTATGACAACTTCAGAGCGACAACACTCTCATCTGTCAACATGTGTTACAGAAAGGACCAAGAAAGAAAGAATCGAAAGTCTGTCAATGGCAAATTTACTTCCTGCTCTTAAAATTTGTCACAAACCCCAGACAGACTCGTAACCCCCTAGTCAGGTGGATAATGTTCTCCTCTACAATTCTGGCTGCCCCACTTGCCAGAAAAATGGTATCTCCTCTGAGGACTAGTGGGAGCTACACACAAGCGCTTCACGCATTAGCTGCTGTTTCTGACCAGGAACAGCTCAAGTGGTCAAGCTGCATAGCGTGACCTATCATCTCACAAAACTGGTTTACTGCTTCCACAAATTATTGAAGTGCCCTCGGAGACAACAGAAGTGCGCAGAGGTTTTCCTTGCTGCTTGCAAGGAAAATGTTGGAATTTCCCTCACCTGCATTTCCAAATGAGAAGGGAGCAAAGAGGAGATGAGAGGCTGTGGGTCCTTTGCTGAAGCTGTGGAAAAGCATCAGTGCACAGGAGTTGGTGCGGATGTATTTCGTAAGCACTGCAGAGTTGAGGGAAGCAGGCGGCGTTGCCAAAAGGCAAGTTTTTGTCCATTTTCTCTGACTGGTACTGTTCCTTTAGGAAGCCTTGCCCGGGTAATCTAAAAGAAAAATGACTGGAGAAAATAAATAGAGCAATAAATAAAATGGTAGGAGGATGCCTACCTGCCAAAATCTGGAGTTGCGGGTAGGGAAGTAGCATTTCCACTATCTTAACTTTCAAGAGCATCATCATATAAATTGTGCTTAGTTCCCCTGGTGGGTAGAGCTACGTGCGCATTACCACACGTGGGCATGATTGTATAAGCAGTGTTCTCTTATAAAATACTCATAGCCTGAAATAAGCATAGCATGACCACAGGCAGAGAATATTGGAATATACTTCAAGTTGTGTTGTTTCTGTATCATTCATTATTTATGCTAATTCAAAAGTAAACAAAAGCATTTTAGGTAATTTTGGAAATGTATCCCTTTTTAATGTCCTATGGGCGTTGTTGTGGTTTTATTTCTTAATCAAAATTTCATTTTTGGCATTTGCTAACTTAGTATTGTTTTAAGATTTTGGTTCTGTTTTTACCTGTCACTTTAAATCCCACATTTGCCCAAAGGGGAGCAGAAGGAGGTCAACTCTTTAATGGGCAAAAAAGATTAATATTCCAAGCATTTTTCAATTTTGAAATTAAAACACTACTTCTGTTTGGAGAAGAAATTTATTTTAACTTGGTTTTAAAATGCAAAAATTAAGTTTGAAAATAAATTAAAATTTGGCCTTTCTTGAAATAGTTTTCCTGCTAAAAGCACACTAGTGAAAGTGTTCAGATCGGTGCAAAAAAAACAGGTATCCCAACAGATATATTGCTTTGTTTAATCCCTGCTTTTTGTAATTTTGAGCCTGTTCTATTGATTATATAAAAAATTCAAGGATGTAGTACTCATGAGAAATTGTGTCTTTCCAGATTATAAGCTTTGAGAAGAATAAGGCAATTTATACAGGATAGAGAATGGGATGCATTTTGTTTTGAGGCATGTCCTGGTATCAACACAAGTAATGAATTCATGTCAGATCCTCTTTATTTTAAACTTCAAAGTCAACTTGGAAGCATTCTCTATCAGGGCTCTAAGGCAGTTCCTTTTCTTTCCTGTGATCCACAACAATGTCAGTGTGACAACTTTCAGTACTCATTTTTTGGAGACCACCTGGCTTTTAAAGAGAAATTAATGAGCTAGCATTTTTTGGCAATGTATACATGCTCCCTTTGGAATATATAATGAGCTGGAAAGGTCCATACATTGATTATTGTATTTTGTATAGTTGACAAGGCTTTACATCTAAAACAGCAAATAAATTAATACACCCCATTGCTTTCCCTCTTTCACTTGACTGTTGTAATTGCCTAGCGTATTGCAAGAATGAAGTGAAGCAAGAACTGGAATAAAAAAAATACATGTCTAAAGGAAAAACAAGGCGGTAGGATATGATCCACGTTAAACCATTGCCTTATATAACCTGGAACATTATTATTAGGGTGTTGAGCTGACCCTGCTTGAAAAGCACAAGAACCCCTGCCTTAGACTTAAAGGTCTTTGACTGTTACACAGCAGTATTCACTCTCTAATTGAAGTCAATGATCTCATAGCCTTGGGGATCTGACATGGGGCATAAATTTGCCACAGTCGTAGTTTATAAATGAGCATTGCTATTTCATGGTGATAAGAGACCAGGGCTACTTGGCCTGCTCCCTCCTATTTAAAAGCAGTGTTCGTAACACATAGAAAGCCTCGTTGTTTGATTCTAATGGACGATATCTCCTTCTGCTAACTGAAATACATTTGCCATTTTGGCACCAAAGTGAGTACTTTTCACGCTGTTTCCAGGCTCAGATTGGTTTTATTCCATTGCTAACCTGAAGAGGTACCCTTCAGTCAAGTGAGGCAGTCTAAGAAAACCCTCTGCTGCTGTAAACCTCTGAGCCTTTATTTAACATAGAAATTAATTTCATGAATCAGACTAGGAATTAGAAGGAAACTGGTGGAGCCTAGAGGAGCCTCGTAGTCTCCATGTATGCTGTAGGTGTGTTACAAGACAGCTGGCCGGGGCTGGGGAGCCATGGACCAATAGTTCAATTTGCCCCCCAGCCCCTTGCTCAGTTCCTTCCAGGAGGAAGGTCACCGGGTGCTCTGTTTGCCTCTCTTGCACTCTGTCTTCTGAAATAACCCACTGCGACACACTTGGGGACCCAAGAGGCTGATTGCCAACTACTGGCATTTTTTTTGTTGGTGAGCAGGGTACCTCCAGAGCCATCCCAACACGCTTGTGACTTGGCTACATGGCAATCTCTGAAGCACCATTTAGTCACGTTCCTGATTTGTGCTCAAGCTTGTCCTCAGGTGTGTGCATAGCTGCAGGGGAACAAGTGAGGAGATGCCCCTTAGCCTGCAGCTCTGCATGGGCCAAACCTGGGGCCCTGTTCCCTGTTCGCTTGTGCCAGAGTTGCTCATTTTGTACCAACAAGAGGGAGGTCTCAGGCCCACTGCCTTCATTAATATTCACTGGTTTAACTGAAGGGATAGGGCCCACGCTTTCTAAAAATCAGCTTGTCCTCCAATGCCCTCTGGTGACGGGAACTAATTAGATGCCACTGCTATTACTGAATCCAGGTGCAAAACACTAGTGTTATTTTATTCCTATTAAATATTTTAGGCAAATACTGAGATTTAGCACAAACTGAAGTCTGCGTTCACTAGTTTGAATACAAACCTCTCTCTCTAATTGCTACAGCACTTCCTAGGAGTGGAAAAATAAGCATGTGCCAGAGACACCATAACTTAAGGAATCTTCAAATCTTATTAGGTTGATCCTTTAAATACTTTAGTCCTGATCCTTACTGCAGAGAAGTACACTTTTGCGCGTGTGTGTGTCTGCATGGCTGCAGAAATGCCTTGTGTCACCTTCCACGCTTAATCTCTCAGGATGGAAAAGCGGTGGCCCCAAATGACTGTTAGGAAGACAGGTTGCTGAAATAATCACAACCATTTGCACGTGCTGGTGTGCAACTTCTGTCCTCTGCCTGCCAGGGCTCCTGTGAGTGAAGGCACAAAACAGCCAGGAAGCGAGAGGGAGGCCAGCGGGCAAGATGGGTCACCTTGGTATTTGAAAATCAGTCTGCCTGATAAATGCGTAGACACTTCTCAAAGCCAGACTGAATAGAAATGGCAACACGTGACAGCTTATCCACTAACTCTTTTTTTCTTAGTCTGACTTTACTGTCGGACCATCGTGATAATAGGGAAGCAGATAATAACACTGAAGTACACAGCAACCAGTTGGTGAATGATAAATAACATTTTTAAATTAAAAATGCAAAAATACTGAAATAACTTTCATAAAGCAGGTCCGATTTCCATTTTATGAGCCTAGTGAGCTTCTGAGTGTATCGTTGTTTTTTTTAATTGTTTCTGTTACTATTTGCAATCTCTGTTCTTCAAAAAAAACCCCAAACCCATAGAAATAACACATGCTTTAAGAACAAAATGCTTCAAGACTTTGCTGCTACAGTGTGCTGCCATAGACTGAGTGCTTACAGCTTAGTTATTAACCTGTGATAAAGAGAGTTTGTAATTGGAACTGCCAGCAGAGCCTTGATTACTGAGGAGGATATAGGCCCAAGTATAATTTGATAAGCTACTTGGGCATGCAGATCTGCAGCCATTAGTAACTGCCTCCAGCGGCACCAAACATCCGTGCATTACACCTACAGCCTCTCTGCGCCTGTAGCCAGCACTGGTTGCTTCTTACTCTTGCCCTTTCCTCTGCAGCAAACTAGCTGTGAATGCCATGTAGGACTGCAAAAGCATGCCAAGAGTTGTGCTCCAGCCTCCGCTCTGTGGGACGCTGCAGGAGAGATGGCAGTGAGTACGCGAATGTGTGGTAGCTGCTGGCTTTCAGCACCCTAATAAGGAGATCAGGAGCTTCAGAAGTTATGCCAGCCTTCCTCTTTTGTTAGCAGAAGCTCCCGCCCAAGATGGGTGCATCGAAGATTTGTCCTTATGCATATCAGGGCAGCGCTCAAGAGGAAGCATGGACACAACAAGTTAGGGTGTGCATTAGTTTATCCCTCCTGCATGGTCAGGGTTTGCAATTCTCCCATATTTGTGCAGTGGCCTTTCTAATGGTACACAGGACTCTTACCTCCACTCCCCAGAACAGCTTCCTTCCTTGCCAGCAGAGCCCTCTCCCTGCTCCGAGGGCTGTCAAGCCTGTTGCTTTGCATTTAATACATGAAATAACCTTTTGCTGTAGCCATGCATCTGTCTAACAAAACCACTGGGGCTTTAGAAATAAAGACAAGAGCTAGGCATTTTATGAGCTTTTTTGAGGAAGGAGATCCATCTTAACATTGTGGTGGGCATAAGCAGGGAGTATGATATAAACCTGTGCAGATTACCTCACCCCCATGCAATGGAAGTTAATCTTTTGGAAAAGATGGGTGCCTGTTCATTACAAGCAATTACCATCGGTCATAATCTTCCTAGGAAGTACATGGAGAATGACTCAGTTCATTTGATGAGTTATACTGCCAGTTTTCCCTGAAGCACTGGCCAGCAGAATTACCAAGGCTGGCCCTACGCTTTCTGAATGGTAGGGTATATATCAGTGCGGCACTTGGCTTAGCTCACGGTAACAGGCAACTAATGGAACGGGACTGACCAAGATAAAAGAGGCAATAGGCAAAAACTCAGCAGAGATATGCATCTCCCTGAGCGTGCATCTGCCCACCCCATCTTTCTGCACTCTTTTGATAGGTCTGCAGCTAAAGAAGCTCCGAGCTACTAGCAATACTTCAGATTTATATAACTGAGGATCTTAATGCTTTACAAACATTAATTTAGCTTCAAAACAGGTATGTGGATGGGATCCCACATCTTCACATCTGTGGCATGTGTGAGGTCTGCAGACAGAGAGAGAAAGAGAGGGAGGATAGCTTTACAGTCAGTGAGAAGCATGTCAAGCTCAAGGCTTCAGTCAGGCTTGCCAGGAGGGTTAAGCGCAGGCTTTTCAGAAGTACCTAGAAGTGGTTTACTCCTGCACAAGCAGAAGTCAATGACAGTAAGTAGACCTGAGCCAGGGCAAAACGTTATGGAAAGTGTTGCCTGAAACAACTTGCAGGAGGCTCCCTGGGGGGGTCTGTCACACAGCCAAGAATAGATCCTTCATCAAAGGAGCATTTTGTCTGCCCCCAGGTCCAGCAATATTGCCAACCTGGCATTTCGGAGAAAGAAAGAGATTCAACATCTACATTTTTAATTGAGAGTTAACCCAAATTTTGAGTTATTTGGAGCACTGTCTCTGTGCAGGTGGATGTGTGGATGTCCTTGCTAACAAGACATGGGCACTCTGAACAGAGGGCTTGTTTTGATGGCTTTACTGACAGAATTGCATGTCTCCCTGTGCAAACCGATCAGAATGCAGCCCTTCTGTCAGCACTAGATGGGTGCATAAAACATTCACTACTACATTGGCAGCCTACATTTGGAAGCATCGCTATTAAGAAAAAAGTAGCAAGTGCTCTCAGCAATGTTTGAAAGCAAGTAGCGTGCACAGCTGTTCCACAGCGGTGGCTTTAATTTTCTGCCGTTGCGGGGCATAGCTGATCTAACATTAACTGTGAGTTTGCACGACGTCTGAACAGCCCCGAGAATTTCAAAAGAAGGCTTGTGTATATTGAAGGAAAAAACTGCCAGGGAGAACTCTGCCCAAGACCGGTTGGTGTGAAGTAGTTGGCTCAAAGACCTTGCCTACCTCAGAGCGTGAGCAATAGGAGGGCCATACCAGTCCCCACTAACATATGATGACAAATAAGTTGTGTGTCGTTGAGCCATGTTTTCAACAACAGCGTGGAGAGTTTAAGTTACCACAAAGCAGCATCCCACATGATTGGCCTGATGGTGACTAGAACAAATCCAGCTTTTCACACGGACTCTGTGTACACAGCTGCAGCTGAGGACTCTGCGGATTCAGGGCTGCATTTTGCCAACCCACCTATTGTAGTACTTATGCATACATTAGCCTTTGTTGCGCATTTTAACACAGACTTGTAGACCAAGGATTGAATAAAAACATACAGGTTCTTAGCTTCTGGCAGCGCCATTCTAAACGCTAGCCATGCCTCTAGAAATATCTGGAAGAAATCATTTTTGTTTTGTTGAGGTCTGCATAGCCTCTGTTTCAATGAATTGAAAGGATGTGATTAGAGAGTGAGCGCTGCGCTATACTGAACCTTGCCTTTCTTTCTCTTTTGTTAGCAAGTCAGACTAGTTTCTGGAAAGAGTGGTCCTGCTGAAAATCAGTGAAAAGTGAGGGACGTATGTAGAGATAGAAAGCTTAAGACTGCACACCTGTGTTCTGTGAAACTTGGACAGAATTAAATAGTGGCACAGCTGAGTATACAACTTCTACCGTTAGCTGTCTTTAAAAAGATGGGGTTATAAAAATCTGATTTGCTGTAGGAATAGATGTTTGGGATGTTTCATGCACACACATGGCATGTTACTTCCACCAATAGAAAATGCAAGTGCTAAGCATCCGTGTCTGCTTCTCAACTGAGGCAGATTATCAAAAATCACTCTGGTAGAGATAAGAGCTTAAAAGACTAGTATCCAGATGCACGTACACATGTACACATTAACCATGTCAGTTATTCATCCTGTGTGACATCAGGTTGCCGTTCCGTTGCTTGCTGCATTATCTGTTGACAGCTATGATTCCTTACATCTCAGAGCCTGAGGTCCCACTTCCTGGCCATGCGCATACATAGCAGTTGTTCGTATACCGTGGTCTTGCTGTGCGAACCAAACTGTCAACTGGATCTCAAGAGGGCAAGTGCTATTTGGTGAATGTGTTAACACGATGTAGTCAGACAAGATTTTGTCCTACCCCGTCAGATCTTTACTGAGTTTGCCTTTATACATTACATATACATACTCAGGAAGGAGTCGTCGTCTTTCTTGCTCCTCTTTCCTTTCCCCCACTGCCCTCTTAAACACCTGTGCATCGCCTTGTTTATTTTTACAACTGGTCCGTGCAGATGCAGGCCAAGGAAGAGCCTACTCACTGCACCTACAGGCTTGCGGTCACTGCATCGTGAGACAGAGCTTACCAGAAACAGCAAGACATTCAGTGCAAGAAGAGAGTTTGTCGGTGCTGTAAGCTGAAGACTCAGCAGCTGGAGTCGCATGTGCTGACAGCGTCAAAGGAGCATCAGAGTCCCCATTCTCACTGGCTGGTCCCAGAAGCACATACGGTTCCCAGAAACGATGACTGGTACCAGTTATTGAATCATGTTTTAAAGGAAAGCTACAGTTAACCCCGCACATCCCGTAGAGAGAACAGATTGCAAAATTGGAAGCAGACGGGAACCCATCTTGTTGTTAACAAGTGTCAGAAAGTTTCTGATTAGAGTTTAGTCATGCTTTTTACAGTACACAAGTCCAGCATTATTTGGGTGGATCAGCTTGGCTTCCTCTCAGGCTGACACAGATGCCTACACAACTGAAATCACAGCCTCTGAGTAACACGGGGGGGTCATAGCTTAACGAAGTGATACAAAATCACACAGATGTGCGCAGCACACACACTAACAAGGGCTTTACAGTAAAACATCTCGTTCACCACAACTTCTTCTGAAATGAGATGCTTTTAGCAGACTTGTCATAGCTTTAAAAATCCTCACTCAGTGCTGAAACTTAATCCTCACTTTCAGATGGGCAAATAAATATTGGCAAGGGCTTTGTAAAAACAAACAAACAAACAGCAAGATCTGAGAGTCCCTTTGGCCTTTTTCCTTTGCCATTGCCAGAGGATTCTTCTGAAGCCCTGGGATTCAACTCCAGCAAACTGTATATGGAACTGCGCTGCAGCCCTGTCAGTAACTCAGGCTTTGGCTGAGCAACAGGCAGGTGCTGTGCAGAAAAAGGGTCACCTGCAAAGCTGGAAGCTGGGAATAAAAACGGGCACATGCCTTGTCCTTCTTCTTTGAGTTCTCTGCTTTAAAATTGGCTCATTTTTTAAAGATGAGTTGAATGAGGGGATGGGTAGGTTGGCCTCTGAAAGAGGTTCCACAGGAGTATCTTTGGCATTGTAGCACCCTAAAAGGCCAGGTAAACGGCTACATCTCATCAGCATGTATGCGCTCTTTGGCAGACACAGAAACACTCGATACAATCAGTCATGCTTGTAGGACCGAAGGAGCATGAGGGATAAGTTTGTATGTCTCAGATCACTGCTAAATAGCTGAGAACTGAGGAAAATAAGACAGCTTCAGCAGAAAAGAGGTTTTTAAATTTTTTGTGAGATTTTTCCTACCAGGAAGAAGGCTCCAGAGGGGGGAAATGAAGTAAGCGTTCCGACTGGCAGAGTACCTTTCCACAACCATGTGTCAAAAACTTGTCTGCCATAAGACCTCTAAGCCAAGGTTGTGGGATGTGCATGGTTATTTCTTAAGTGCCAGACACTGACTTGGGTTGGTATAATATTTCCATACATTTAGCTCTCTGCTACTATTTTTAAGAAATCTCAGTGCGCCCTTAAGGTAATAGAGGGCAAACTCACCCACTGATACGTTATCCCTATCTCTGCAGACACCTGATATCACACTCAGTGACGTGCACGAGAACACAATCATCTTTCTAATCCCTAATCTCTCCAACCACAAGTGGGACTGGCAGTGGCCAGAAGGACTCCAGCCAGCTTTTACTGTTCTACTGTTCAGAGGCTTGCAAAGCCAAAGGCTGCGAGAGTGTTCAGGCTTGCAAATGGCACCTCACTAGAAAACTAATGCAATGCTATTTGGGGAGAGAAAATACCAAATACCAAACCCCTACTCAGTGGAATTACATGAGAAACCACTATGTGGAGCCAGCCACTAATTATTTGGCTGATGAGGAAACTGGATTCAAATAAGCTTGTTACCAAAATTGCAGGTGCATGTGCTCCCCCATTGCCTTTTGCTTTACCTCTCTCAAAAGTCTAGACATGGGACAATTTGCTGCAATGTAAATCAGATGCATAAACCCATCGGTGAACTTAGAAAAGTGATGCTGTCGAGACAGAAAGACACATCCCTTCCCTGTCTTTGGGAGAGAACTCTCCACCAGGTTTCCTGCACTTACTTACATCTACCTTATTCCTTGTTTTGCTCCCACCTAGCCTAAGCTCTTGTAGCCTATGAAAGAGTACTGCAAGTTTTCCAGGCTAAACAAGAGAACAGAGTATAGCTTGAATGGCATTACTGACAACATGCTGTGGTTTGTGTACATCATCTGGCAGATGCAGAGTCTCTTCAGCCACTAGATTAGTGGAATTTGATTTAGAAAACAGAATATCTTCTAGATAATGTGTGTATTTGAAAGGCTGGGAAATACGATAAACTTCTCCAATCTTAGGCATGAGAGGTAATTTCAAATGTTAGGGAAGGGGACAGTAAGAAACGCACACACCAAGGAAACCTTATCTATTACACAAGAAAGACTTCCTCTACTGATGAGCCATAACAAGAATTTACGGACTAAAAGTTCAAACTCAGCTTTGCGCTGGAAACTTTCCTCACCATTTATTCCATTGCTTAATGTGAACGCTTCTCTGTGTTTCCAATAGTGAGTTTGGAAGTTTTGTTACAGGCAGGCGAATGACTGGGATAAAGCAAGATGCAGGCACTTTTCGTTGGAAAGAAACTCAAGGAAAGAAGAATCTCAAGAGTAATTCAGGTTTTTGTAGTAATGTGAGATTTATCTGCCTTATTCATCCACTATCTCCAAGGAAAGAGAGAACTGAAATACAGAAGAGAAAAATTCTGACACCCTCAGTAACCATCCCAGATGAACTTATTATTCGATGCATGCAGCAAGAAACCATAGAGAAAAGATGCATACTGTCGGTACTAGGAACCATAGGCCGTCTGCTCAGGAGTGTCACTTAAGCACAGTAATCTTTTGCAGAGCGCTCAATTGCAGAGGGAAGTCTTCTGTTCGTACTGATGAGCAGCTAGGAAGAACAGTATTTGGCTCTATAAGCAGTATCAGGCACAGAGTCTCTACCCTGCAGGATATTAATCTATACAGTCCGAGCCTTGAGCATAGCTCATGCGTGCTATGATATTCTGGTGGAAGCATTTGAGAATGTATATGTATTTCTTCCCCTAGCATCCATTCTCTGGATTTCTCCATTGACGGGAAGCAATACAACCTATTGACAGGGAATCACCCACGTACATTCAAGTCAATTCGCACCTGTAAATGGCATTCACTGAACCCCGTAAACTACCTAAAGTAGCCAGTAAGGCATGGGGGAGGCAAGAGTTGTAAATTATCCCCAGAGAGTCTCACGTTTCATGAATAAACAGCCCAACTGCCATTAACCTAGCTGTAAAGAAGTGTCTTCAAAATTGGGCATTCAGGATGATGCTTTGTCAGTCTCTCCTACCAAGTGAAACATTCCCAAGGAAATAATTTAATGTTCATTCAGGATAAACAACTTGAACACAAACTTGTCTCTTCCATATCTGAGTGTGTCTCAATATTGCTAGGCTGCAGAGCTAATATTCTACTTTTCCTTAGGCTCAGTGATTCTCCCCCCTGCCCCGCCTTGAATACAAAAGGGAAGTCTTGGGAACAGAAATTGAAAGAAACCCACTTGCAAGTCCCCTGTGACTTGACGATGAGGCTGGATATGATACCAGGCTGTACACGATACCAGGCTGTACACGTGCTTTTTGCTGCCCAGTTTCTCAGTCAGTGCTCTGTGGGCAGAGTCCATGGCTTGCAGTTTGAACCATTCAGTCTTCCCTACATCAGCAAGGCCTGGCTTGAGCTAGACAAAAAATCAGGTGTCCTTTCATCCCAGTGGGAGCCCTGGGTCTACCGGAGTTTGGTAAGATACTTCCTGACCTATCCAGGCTCTGGGGTTTTAAAAGCCCAGTTTGTGTGGCCTTATTTGGGGTAGCTCTGACCCTCCCACTCCAGAGAGACTGAGGAAAACTTCTGTCCAGCCATCCAGTAAAACCCATCATCCCAAGGTGTTCACACCCAGACAGCCCCGAGGGCCTGATCATCCACAGCAGCCTGGAATTTGGGAGCCTCCTACAACAATTGGACACAAACAGCTGCCTCTACATGTGCCGACGTTGCGACTTTAGCAGATTCATAATGCTATGGCCCCTCAGCAGATACCCAAGCGGTTACAGCCCTGGCCAGAAATATCAACCACAGCTGCTTTGTCTCGTCTGACAAAGGAGCAGTGATAAACAACTTCCGCAGTAAGAATAAAGTGAGAGTGTTTTCAATGTAAATTGGATTAATAAATTATATTGCTGCTTTGTTATAGAGATGCAAAAGTTTTCATGCATTAGAGGAGCCATTGCTGTGTTAACAAACGTCTGAAGGAACATCGTTCACAGTTCAGGAATCACCAAAGAACAACCCACTATGCCTCGATTTAAGCCTTCAAGTACTGTCCTTCAAAAAACAGAGTATCCTGTAAAAACGTAGCATTGCAGATTAAATAAGCAACAGCCTGGAGCGTTGAAAGGGTTATTTCTTATTTTAGCATTTCAAGTAGTTTTAGGAAGCGGTCATTCCCTTTTCTGTCTTAATAAAGCTTGTCCTACTTAGAGATGACAAAAACCATTTGTTATGAGGTAGCAGGCTGTACCTGAGCTCTGCTTAGGTTGCATGAGGCAAAAAGGGCGGCTGAGCAGGGCACACAGGCAGGCTGTGCGAGAGCTGGCAGGGCTCGGTACTGAGGGAAGAGAAAAGAACCAGAAGAAGAGAAAGAGGGGGAAAACTGTAAGGAAGGGGCAGGAGGGCAGGCCGTAGGGGGCGAGCAGAGATTTTAAATCAACAAAACCCACTTCCTTCCAAAAATCTCCTTAGAGAGACCAAATCTCTGGATTCCTCTTGTTGCTCTCAGCAAGCAGCTCCAAGGCCCCTTTGCAAAACAGTCGCTGCACCTCGCCCCACCACCTCCTCTCCATGGGTGACAATGTCCTCATGCTGCCAGCTCCTACACTAATTGCGTGACCTTAGGAGCATAGCTAGGAATCACTGTGATACTTTTTGTTGTTTTAATTAGGAGTCTTACGAACTTAATGTTAAAAGAGAATGTTACTGCTCTTCCAAACTGAAATGCAAAGAAAGTAAAGGAACAGAGATTGCATGTCCAACCTCACCACCTTATTCTGTGTGTTTTGCTGCTCTCTTTCATTATATGATCACGTGCTTGTTTCCAAAGGATCCTTACCACAGTCAGAGTAGTGCAGGGAGATTTAGGCTTTTTTTTTTCCCCTTCCAGAGGTTGCCATTAAATAATAGGTAAGGCAAGGGATTGCATAAACAATAATAAGATTAGACTGTTGGATGCAGAATTAACATTTAAGGAGGGCAAGGCAGCATCAGGCTCCTGCTTAGAAGAAAATAAGAGGTAACCAGCTCCTAGCAGCTGGAACAAACTTGATCAATGCTTAATGATGTGAAGACATACTGTGAGTCCCAACATGTCTGCTTGTCTGTTTAGACAGCTGTTAGTTAAGAAAGCTGAACACCAGCCTAGAGGTGCCTCTGCAGTCTGCCAAAAGAAGTGAAGAAGTCTAAACTGATGAGACCCCTCGACACTGCAGCCTACTAAGTGTTTGCTTGGGATTGCTCCTGTGGTGGGCACATTGGCTGAACCAAACTGTTCGCAGCTGATCGCCACTTGTTTTCTACTCCACGAGGGACACTTGGGAATAGCTCAGCAGATGGCTGAGCTCTCATGCAGCAGCCTGGCTGTGGGTAATGGTGCGAGTTGAGTTTTTCCTAGTTTGATGTTAAATTTTTCCCCAGTTCTTAATAACCACCATGAAATGCTAGAACAGTGTGTTTACCATCATTTTCATTTAGTGTTGCTATGCTGTTCTTTCAGCTGTATTTGAAGTTAATGGAAATTATGCTTTGAACATGTGAAATGCTGTGTAATGCTAAGAACTCTTGACAACAATCCAGTACTTGATATTTACCAGACGCTTCTTTAATAGTTTTAGCCTGACTCTCTTAGTTCTCCTACTGTAGAAATAATAACATGCATAGTGCCATTGCTATGCTGCAAAAATAAGTTAATTAATGGGTAAGGAATCTGGGTACCACGCAGGGAGAAGAGCAGAAGCTCTCATAAGTGTTACCCTTGTATGCAGTGGAGGATAGTAAATAGAATAAGCAAGGCTTGAGGCTGTATGTGGAATGAACAGGGCAAAAGGCAGCACTGTAATTGTATAGCAGGGCACAGGCCCTCTGGAAAAACACTATGTGGTTATGCAGTTCAAGGCAGGAGAATAGCTTCTATACAGAGCAGGGCACATCATTGCAGTTGGAGGGGTATTTCTTATATTTGGAGAACTTGTAACCTTAGCATTTTTACTGCGTGATTTTTTTGGCAAAAGGTAGGGGAACAGGGTGTGCTTTTTGTACAAATGCTGCTATCCCACATCCTGATGAGCTTCTGCAGGTGAGCACCCACCACACTACCATGTTCAAAGGCCCTGCTGATCTGCACTTTCTTATTTGTGTGTGTAGGTCACAGCAGCGCCCGCTTCCTTGCTTTCTGTTGTACTTCCTGAACACTTGTTATCTCTCAATGAAAAGGGTACCTACTGCGTGTTCCAGCTCCCGGCCCATAGCCTCGTCTCCTTTCTGCTCACCAGATATGTTAATAGCTTAAGCACATCACCTTTTATGACTCCAATGCTATGTATGCACTGAGTATCAGTTAATTTCTTCAGAGACTCACAGTTAGCGAAACAAAACAGATACGCTCCTATTGTGCTCAAGCACAATATTGCTGTGCTTGAGCACAGTAAACCCGCAGATCTAAGGAAAACAATGACTATGCCTTGTTCTCATGCCTCAGTTTCCTTTTTGGTGGGTTGAGATCAGAATTGTTTTAAGTATATGGACTTTAAACCACAAATCGTCTCTCCTAACCAGCAAAACTGACTGTCCTTTAGTTAAATTAAGCACCTATGATAAAGAAGCAAGCCCTTCTGTTCTGCTCAAGCTTTCTGTACATCTCAAATCCTCGCCAAAGCTCTTGAGATTAGTATTTTATAAGTTCTCATGTCAATTAGGTCAAATACTAACCTCATTATTCTCCTGTTTAAAGATTTCCAAACTCTCTTTCTGCAGACATATCTAATTATTTTGTTTCGCTAAGCTGTAGCTGTCCTGTTTTCCTGGTGTGATGTTGTCCCTGACTTCAGCAGCACTACCTGGCAGCACGTGGCTGACTCAGCGTAGACTCACCCAGTCCTTCAGGTGGGAAGGGACCCCAGGAGGTCTCTACTCCAACCTGCCACTCACGGCAGGGTCAGCTCTGAGGTCAGATCAGGCTGCTCAGGGCTTCATCTGGTCGGTCTTTAAACGCCCCCAAGGACAGAGACTGCACAAACTCTCTGGGCAGCCTGCTACGCCGCTCGGCTGTCCTCACGGGGAGCAAGTTTCTCCTTATGTCACATCTGAACCTCTCTTGTTTTCAGTAATGCCTGTTGCCTCTTGTCCTCCCACCACTGTGAAGAGCCTGTTTTTCTCGGTAGTGCTGCTGTAAGTGCTGGTGGGCTGCTGCTGGGTCCCCCTGAAGCCGTCTCCTCTCCAGGCTGAACAAGCCCTGTCCCCCCAGTCTCACCTCGCAGAGCACGTGCTCCAGCCTCCGACTGTCTGGGTCATCTCCGGTAGGATGAAGGAGATACCTCCTGCGCTCCCAAGACAGCTGTCTGGAAGACCTAGAAACACTCTGACTTTCCTTTAAGGTGATTCCTGCCCATTGTCGAGCTGCGGTGGTGAGGTCCCTGCAGCACACTGAGGCGTGTGGTGACAGAGCACCGTCCTCACGTCTCCTGGGTAAGAGCTCACAAATTGCACCCGCTGCTTGGGGTTGCCACCCTTCCCGCAAAACTGAAATCCAAGAGCCTGTTTGTTTTGGCAGTTAAATCCCTCAACGTCAGGAGCGGCAGATAAGAGTGATTCTTGGGGTGGGGAGGGAGAAGTGGTGTCACGGTGCTTGTTAGGGGACCACAGGGTCTACTTGCATGAGGTGAACTGTAGAAACGCAAATTTGGAGCAGCAGTCCGAGGGTGCTGTGCTAGCCCTGTGCAAGACGGAGTTCCCTGGGGGCCCGGCGCTGGGTGGGTTGGGGTCTTCCCGCCATTTTAGGCACATTCTTCAGCAGCAATTAAGGCTTTCCTCGCGCATTCGCTCGAGCACCGTGTGCATCCCCGTCAGCGTGGGTCGCGGTGCCCGGCGCTCGCCGCCGCTTCCCCCGGAGGTGACTTTGGGCGGCCGACCCCGGCCCGAACTCGCCGCTCTCCCCCCGCCCC
>WAAD01001024.1:290382-314438 GCA_013389945.1 Fregata magnificens
GGTTTGCAGGGCGGGCCGCTGCCCTGCTTCGCGCTTGGCAGCGGGGCTGGGCTGCCCCTTCTCTTCCCAGCCGCCGACCCGAAGAAGCCGTGTCCCCGGGCGTGGTGGCGGGGCTCGTGGAAGAGGAAGCCTTCCTCCCGGAGCTGAGCTCGCTCCTTCGGAGACGGTTGGTGTGTCAAGGTACACCTGCCCTTGGTGGATGCTCTGGAGGCGAGGGCCGGTCGCTGCCGGGGGCTACGGTTGCGTTAGTGCAAACGAGAAAGGGAAAAGAAGACGGCGACCGACCAGAGGAAGAAACTGCGGTCGTGTAGATGGGCAGCAGGGCCGGAGTCGAGCCACCCGTGTCGGAGCGGGAAGGCCCGTCTCCTGGGCAATATACACCCCCTTTTGCGTTAGCCTTTTATGAGCGGAGAGCTAACCCTTGGAAGAGTTTTAAAACGGAGGCACACGCCTCTGGAAGGCATTACTAATGGAAACCTTGGCACGCAGCGACGCAACTCAACAACACGCTGTCATCCTGCGAAGCGTCTAGGAGCACGGAGCGGGTTTGCCTCGTGCAGCTCTTGAAGAAAGCCGTGCCAGCTGTATGTGAAAGCGCCTGCTCCCCCAAAGGTTCCTCGCAGGGCATGGTCCTGCCGGAAAGAGCGATCCTGGATTTTCAGCTGTTGGGATTAAGCGCAGAAAGTAAGGAGCTGCCTGTGACGAGATGCCGGTAGTTCCCATCGTTCGGTGGTGGGCTGTTTGTATCTCGTGGCAGGAGGATTAGGCCTCGTAGCACGTTTCTCCAAAGAAGACATCGAGCACGGCAGCTTAGTTTAACAACAGATGCGAGCTAAGCAGCTGCTGCTAGGATCTGGATTTATTGTCTAGGTATGTGGCAACAGAGCCAAAGAGAAGCTTTGTTGTGTAAAACGTGGTTGTGAGGGGAGTGAGATTCTTCAGACGCAGGGTGCTATGGATGAGGCATGCCCTGTGCCATAGTAGGTGGGTCTTTTCCCCTCCCTTTCTTCCCTGCTCCTCAAATTGATGGATTGCAATTGTGTCTTGGGCAGAGAGTTTGGTCCTCATATCACAAGTAAAGCATTCTGCCGTATCGTGGATTTGCTCAGCATTTCTGTGGGATAAGGAAACGAACTTTTAAGGTATATGTTATTCAGCAGTGTATATGAAAGTACGTGTTTTTCTGAGTGATGCAGAAGCAGGGTGCTGTTTGGGGGAGAGTAGGCTGGCTGGATGTTTTTGCACTTACCCAAAGGGAGTTAGAAACACGACAGAAATCAGGACGTATTTTGCGGGGGGGACACGTGGCATGGTGGCTTATCGTTGTTATTCCTAAAACATCTATCTGGCATCTTTGTGGCCAGAATCTCTTATTGCTGATGCACGCTGTGTGTCTTCTGTTAAGTAATAGTAATACAGACAGTAAAGGGCTTTTATCTTTGGTTTGTATACATCAGTGTTTTTGGTAAGTGGCCCCATCATGCTGCATTGTAAACCAGCTCCTATTAGTGTAATTCCTTTTCTTGAAAAGTTCGTGGTCTGAGCTTAAGAGGAGATCTTGAGACCCCCTTAAAGAAGGAACAGAAGTGAGATTTTACAGTAACCTAAAAACATGTTTGGACATTTTGGGTTTGTTTTCACAAATGGAGGAGAGAGGCGAGAAAGGGAAGTGGAACACTCTGCTTTGCTCCCACTGAAATAATGAGGATTTTTTCCATTGACTTTGTCTGAAACAGAATTAGAGCCTAAGGCCTCAGCTACATAGGAAAAGTTGCATCTATGGAATTAAACTTGAAATTGCTTTTTTTCCCCCTATTGACTAAGAGAGACTGAATGTCTCTTGTTTTGTTAGGGTGGGGGATATTTTTTTTTTTAATAGGGGAAAATCTCTAGCATATTAGAAGAATTGGATTCTTTGTACTATGGCTGAGATTAAGACTCTGTATAGAGGCCGTCAGATCAAAGCTGACCATTTCAATCTCTGGGATAGTCTGTATCCTACCATGCAAAAGTCCTGATGTGTGCTGTGTATAAGCACGGCAGCTTTTGTGTTGGGCTTTGCATTCCAGCAAAATCTTGACAAAACTGAATAGTCACAGAGAACAAAGTTGCAAGTTTGGGTTTTGGTTTGGTGGTTTGTTTCTTTGTTTTGTTTTGTTTTAAATAGTATAATGTACCAATATTGTCAGTGTATTTTTTTAAAATCCAAGTGTTTTATAGAAGTTTTGCTCCTATAGTGAGGGGAAAACTGGTACCGCATTGTTTAGGGTTTGTTCACCTACACCAGTATACCCTTCCCATACTGATAAAACTGAAGCCTTTAATTAAAACCATAAATGTTGACATAGTTGTTTTTGTTCTAAAAGAGGTGTTCACATCAGAAATTTCACTGACCTTTTAGTTAAACTGACATAACTGCTAAAACTTTTCCGTTCTACAAAAAGGGGTGTCCTGACTGAATGGGAGGGAAAAAAGCCTTTCTTCCATGCGGAGAGAGCAGCACGCTGCCCTTTCTGTTTTAAAGGATTCCTCTTCAAAGTTGTTAAAAGCCTTTAGTGATGTAGGTTTTCTTTCCCCCCTACTTTTGCTCTCTCTTTTTACACTGTTACTTCTCCCAGCTTGGACAGTAAGCAGCGTCTGATTGGTTTTATTAACTTTTTAATTTTGCAACTGTTTTCAGTCTAGCTTGGACTGGGAACTTAATTTCAGAGCGCAGTGGTGTTTTGTGAGGTGGCTGAGCTGGGAGCAAGGTGGGTTGCTACCTCTGAGAGGGGCAGGTCGGCTCCCAGCTCTGCCGTGGTGGCGAGGTGCGGGGTCAGCCTCCCGAACCAGCAACAAAACAACGAAGGGAAGAATTTTCTGCCAACTCAGTGACTTGCGCTACTTGCGGAGGGTGCTAGGCGAGTGCCAGAGAAACTTTGGGGAGCACACGTGGGAAGGGTGAAGGAGGGAATCTTGGCGCTTGGGCGAGTTCAGATATCTCACCGTTATTTTCTCCTGTACACCTTTGTTCTAGGTGCATTTCCATACTCGATGTAACAAGTGCAGGAGGTGGATAATAAACCTGCCCAGCCTTACTTGGTTACTTGGAGGAACATTCACTTAGCTCTTTTTTTTCCTTCCTCTATCTTTGTGTCTCTCTCTCTCCCCCCNCAATATATCCTGACAAAGTATCCTGTGCTGTATGGCATTCTTCTGTCAATCATTCTGGTATTAAAAGGCATGGGCAGGTTGTGTGCCTCATAGGAGAGGACTTCTTAAGCAGATGCTGTCCCACATCCTTACCATGCCCTGTCTGTGATGTCCCTGAGGGGCTGTGAAGCATCCCAAGGAAGCAGTAGCTTATGTTGATGTGAGGAGAACACGTAGGCATGCATGTGCCCTCTGGGTACCCTTGTCCCTGCAGAACCCTGTGGACCTGTTGCAATTGGGGCATGAATAGATGGACTTCTGAAGCCACGTGGGTGGCTGGCTTTTCCCACTGCTGTCTGCACAGCTTGTTTTCTCTCTGGGCATAGGACTGGCGGTTTGGCAATACTGAAGTGCCTCTTGTTGCCTGCATCAGCCTGGGCTGTAATTGCTCCCGCTCACACTGGAGTTTGCTTCTGCCTTTCCACGTGTGTTTTGAACCTTTTCAGTTTAGGGCAAATTCGGTCAGGGAGGAGCTTGACCCAGAGCCTGTACCAGCGGATGCGCGTGCTGCCTCCCATCTCTAACAGGCTTTGTACGCCTCACCAAGAGACTCAGGGGATCAGAGGTCAGTTTTTATTTAGAAACGTGGAAGAACATAAATATGTACTAGATTTTATTTATTTACCCATTTTCGTGCAAAATTTATACCTGCTAAAATGTCACGATGGGCGCTTGTTACACCTGCACCTGGTGTATCACTGTGCTGAAAGCAGCCCTGCTGAGCTTGAGCATCTTCATTCTGCGGTCGGAGCAGTGTTGTGCTAACGCGGTGCTAAGGACTCCCAAGTTCACACAGGTAAACCAGACAATAGCACTTGTTTAAAACACTCTTCTTCCATTTTCTTTTGGCTTTGAAGAGGCAGATAGAGATGCAATAGGAGCCTTATTTTGCTTTAACTTAATCAGAGTTGGCCAGTTGTATTTGGTAAAATACAGACCCACGCAGATGAGGATCCAAGTGAGTCCCCCCTCCGCTTTCCCCTTGTGCAACAGCTGTAACGGGGAAAACTGATATGGCTAGGAAAGCGAACGGGATGGGGGGCTGTAATGTGAACACATCAGAAAGGCACTGGAGAGCAGCATTTAAAATATGAAACGGCAAGTTGACTGACATAATGCAAGGGCATAGTATTATAGATATTACATGCTTTTATTTCTTTAAATTCCTGTGGATATAGCTACGAGGTGGCACACCCACATTATTGTAAGACGTGTATTTATCAAAAGAAAAAACCAAACCTGTTCTTACTCAGTGGACTGAAGTCTAAATCTATTCAGTTCTCACCGGGAAATACATCTTTTAGAATAAAGAATTATTATATTTTTGAAGACATATATTAACACAAGTCAGAATAGTATGAACCTTCTTTCTTTTAGAAACATGTCTTTTTGCTTATTCTTCTCTTCTCTCTCCCGTCTCTCATCCCTTTTCTTTTATCTTGACCCTTTTTATTTTTTGTTTTAAGCAAAGCGTGTTGCACAAGTACAGACTTCAGTTGCACTGAATCTCTGATCACTGTTCCTAACAGAAATGTTTTGATGCGGACTACTGTTTTGTACTAGGGTGCTACTGCATTTCAAGCGTCTACATAATCAGAACAGGTTTGCAATTTTATATAACGTTTAATGTGTTCTCTTGCTCTCTGTCTGGATTTTATTTCAGGGCATCTAGATGATGATGGGTTGCCGCATGGATTCTGTACAGTCACCTATTCATCAACAGACAGATTTGAGGGAAACTTTGTGCATGGAGAAAAGAATGGCCGCGGCAAGTTCTTCTTTTTTGATGGAAGGTAGACACTGACTCTTTGATTTTTCTTCTATATTCTGCGTCCTGCTAGCAGTGGTACAAAACTAATCTACATTGATTGTATGCTGCTGAGTTTCTGGCTGAGCTTTCTCATGAAAAACTGTAGCTGGAAAGTTTTCTCTCCTGCTGCTGTAGCCATACCTTCGTGGGCTTGGGGGCTTCATATGTAACACGATGCCCGGAGTTGTTTGCTGGTGGGAGAATGCTGCGGTGTGAGCTCTTCTGGCGCTGTAAAGTTATGAGCTAATTAGAGGCCGTAAGAACTGAGAGGTGGTCAGAGCTATTGGAAACCATGCTGACGACGACTCGGACTACAAAGTCCAAGTCCATAACTGCAGGTGGAATTCTTTGTTTGTCTTATAGCCCTATACAGAGACTGCAGCTGGACTGGGAGCTCCCTGTGCCAGACCTGCCGGGCAGACGTAGGACCTTGGCAGAGAGGCTTACCCTCTGCTTGGTCTTGGAAATTGCTTAGTGGTTACAGGACTGGGTTAAATATGGTTTTGTTCCCAACTCTACCTAATCCTCTGCAAGTTGCTTGTGGCCTGATTTATTTTCAGAAAAGCCCCTGTAATTTCCCTTCTCTTCACTGGGAGTGAAATTGGGCTAGTCTGTGCCTATGCATGTGTTTTCTTCTCAGGTCTTCATTATGAACACCTTGTACGTCTTCCCCCAACTGCAGCATTTCTCTCTGCAGTTGCTCAGAACTTCCTCCAAAGGAGCAGCAGATGTATAAAATGACACGATTCTTCATGGTTTTGCAGCTGTCGGTGGCACTATGAATAGCAGCCGTTAAACTGACAGTCGTGCCGGGTCTACTCTCCTCCTGCTCAGTGAACTTCTGAGCAGGAGCGGAGGTATTGTGCTGTCTCAGTGAGTCAGCTCCTTGTCTGTACTCGCCTTTGCAATTGCTTCATACTGGGGATTGTGGGTTTTTTTTCTTGAGAAAGATAATATATTTATTCAGTTATGCAGACACTGATCAGGCCTCCAAGCTTGGATGAAGAAAAATCCCCACTGTTGTTGGTAACGGGCTTATTAAATCTTGTATGAGTAGCTGAAAATCAGTACTGCCCAGCAGCTGACCTCTCTAAAACAGCCTTTTTTTTTTTTTTTTAAGTTGGCAGACAGCGTCTCTATGGACACACGTACATAACGCTTCTGTGCTTGTTGGTGATCTCAGCAGAGCAGTTGCTGATTGTACAGTCAGAGAAACTGACCCACTATTTTGTTTGTAGGGCTGCTCCTCCACGTAGTCCAGGGTACAGGCAGTGCTCTGTGGGGAAACTCAGGCTGCTGCTGAGCCTTTTCTGTACTGCTTCAGTGTTGCCAACTCTTTTTTGTTTATTTGTTTGTTTCAAATTTTTGTAACCCTTAAAAAAATGGAACAGTTGGCTACTGTATGACTTCAGGAGCTAGTGGAATGAAAATATACAAAAATAGTCTGTAATGTGGTTTTGGAAAATGGGATATTTTTATAAACTGCCCGAAGCTTATTTTAATTTAGCTAAAGCAGCCTTACCTGAGCAGTGACTAGTTACTAAAGAAGTCGCGATTTACCTAGCTACACCCAGCTGGCCAGAGTAAGTTGCTCTCTGAAGTGGATGGTTCAGGTGTCATGACGTGGTGCAGGAAGAATGACCTGGCATGAAACAGGACGTGCTGTTTCCCCTAACTGTGCCATGGGCAAGGCTGAGTGTTTACGGAGAAATGAATCCCCAAACTGTCTCAAAACGCCTCTCCCCTTGCAGTGTTGTGTGCTTCAGTGCAGTAAGTTAGCTGGTTTCAGCATTCCGGGATCTGTGTCCCTCGCAGGCTGCTGGTGGAGGCTGACAGCTGAACTGCTGTAGGTCTGTTGTTGGGGAGTAGTTGAGTCCTATCAGATGCTGGACTGGCAGCAGCGTAAGTGTTCTCATATTTTGAGTGTTGGGAAATAGGATTGGCTGCCTGGCTGCCTTGTTTGCCTCAGTGAAAACTTTTCCCTTTACTGGAATAGCTGTCCCCTTCCTGTTGATTATTTAAGGGAGCAAAAACCTGGAATGAAATATGAGTTGTTTTTTCCTCCCCCTTCAAAAATGCAACAAAACCCAACACATTCCTTCAGAGAGAGAAGTTTCACCTCTGGCTTGGATCGCGTGCTTGAGCTTTCGTTGGTGCTAACGCTTGCTGGAGTGCGCTTTACAAAACACTTTGCACAATAACTGGGAGCATGAGAGCTGTGTTTGGCACAGAGCTGCAGCTGCTCTTCTCCCTTAACTTGTAAACTGACATCTCCCAGGACACAGTAGAGAATGGTATTATTTTTAAGAAAAAGTTTTCACTGTTCCCACAGAGAGGGAAAGGTGGGAGATCAGGGAGTGAGGGATGAACGGATCAGGGTCTGTCGATGTAACTTAATACCTGGAAGGATATTGCAGTAAGTGTTCCCCCCTTCCTGCCCCCAACTCTTATCACTGGTTTATTTTTTAGGTAGTGGATATCCTAGATCCCCTCTAGGCCTGATGGATAACGGGAAGACAGTACATCTGATAAATCTTGACTTTAGTAAAACTTTACATTATCACAAATATGATAGTCTGAGAAGCAAACCAGAGAAATACAGGCTAGCTCAGGGTTTGTATTAACAAGATTTTTGTTTATGCAAGATGCAGAAGCTATTCATTTCTCCTTGTGCTGGTCAGGTCTTAGTTGCAAGTATTGTGTCTAGCTGCAGACACCATATACTTTCAGAGCTTAAAGAGAGAGAGAAGGGGGGAGTGGGGTGGATATAACTCAAAAACTGTGAAAAGTATAAAAGTTCTAGAGAACCTGACTTTTTAGGCAAGGTTGAAAGACATGGAATTCTTTCTTTAGGTATCTTTCTTTTGATTTCCTTAGATGATATGAGAGTAGAAGGAGATGGATCTTTTGGACATTGTTTGGAGCTTAATACAATGAAAGAAAACCTAGAGATTTGAGTTACAGTAAAAGAAAAGATACTTTTTCCAGTGCTGAAGCACTGTTGTAATTTAGCAACTTCTTAACTTCAACTGATATCATTAAAGGTAACAAGAAGGGTTTTTTTTGGTCTGTTTCATTACATAAACTGGGGGTGGCTGCTTCTCTTAAAGACTAATCCTACATGTGGACTCTATGTGTGTTGCCAGCTACAGTGAAATTCAAATCTTGTGATCTGTGATAAACTAGCGGAGAAAGTGGTGTCACTTATTGTTGAGTAAGTGCACAGATGTCTGGTGGTTCCCTCACCTGCCCTGCTCCTTCCCTGTGCTGGATGCCGTAGCTGTCTGTGCAGCTCTGTAGCAACCTGGATCAAGAAATTAATCCGACTGAAAAGTAAAATAGCTTTCCTGCCCCTTCCTGGTCTGCATCTGGTTTGCATTGAGGCTTTTACTGTAGTGTATTTTCCCATGGAAACCTCAGCCAGCTTGCCAAAGTTATGTGAAAACAGAAAGTGAAGCTTTAGAAACCAGAAAGCTAATTCTGAGAAAACATTCCTTCTGCAACTCTTGAAAATCTGTTTTGTAAAGTTTTGTAAAATGTGTAGAGTCATGTGCTCCCAGATGCTGTTTGGGCTTATACCTTAGATGTCTGCATCAGAAAAAGAATTATGCAGTGAACGTATGTGTACTGCAGCTGGCTGTTAGCAAAATATGCTGGGGTAAAAGGTAAACAGTTTGTATTTCCTTATGCTAGTTCTAACCTGAGGAAGAAATAACTGAGTAGATCCTGTTTTGCATTCTTTGTAGTTTCTCTCAGCAGCCCTTCTTTAAGAAAGGAAGCCAAGCAGATGGCAAGGTATTATTATGCCCCTTCTAAAGGGTTTGCAAGACAAAACTGAAGTGAAATGTTTCTTTGTTCAAATCCAAGTGCAGCACTAGTTCTGTTTGACAGGCCGTGTTCCGTTTTAATAGAAATACATGAAAAATGACAGTGCTTTTAGCAAATCCGGTACAGATGGCTGCTAAATGTATCGCTAGGGAGCTAACACTGAATGGGTAGCAGGTTGCAGTTTGTGCCCTTTTGCGGTCCACCTGTACGGCAGTTCAATTTCATCTCACCAGAGAGATGTCAGTAAAGATCCAAACGTAGGAGGTAGAAAATCCTAATGTGAGAGTAGCCTGCTCGGGCAATAATTTCTTCTTTGACCGTGAGCGTCCATTCGCTGCTGCAATTTGCTACCCCAGCTTATAAAAAAAGCTTAGCAATGTAATTTAGATGAATAATGCTGTGCCCATGCAGCACACCCTGGTGAAAGGACAGTGGAAGTTGTTCTCTGTCTTTGGAGGTCCGTAGAAAAAAGTTTCTGTTTTTCATCTTGGCTTTCCAGAGAAGTCAGGTTTACCTTCATACTCCCCTTCCCCTTGTCCCCCTCAAATTTGGTTGAAACTAGCAAACACATCAGTTTCAGACATGGGAAATAGTGATGCCTGGAGGGGGACGGGGGAGAGATGCTGGAAGCAGTGTCCCCAGCGAGAGAGCCCTGGCAGCCGCCGCCGAGCCTTTCAGCACACCTTTCAGTCCGCCTGCGCATAGCTCTGCCCCGCGACAGCCTGGGCTCTCGGAGAGAGGCCACCGAGAAAATGAAGAAAAGTTGTGATTGTTGCAGTGGTGGTGTGCGTTTCGGGGAGGGTTGTAGGGTACTCAGCAATAGCAAACTAGGCGTCAACAGTTACCTCCTCCTAGGACCTGACTTTCTTGAAGGTTTCCCCTCAGCCTCTCTGTACCAGTAATACGTAGAATGACGAGTAGAATGACGTGTCGAGGCTTTGGACTCACCTCTTAGGTCAGTAGTCTTCCACTGCCATTTTCTTTCTCTCTTGACCAGCACCCTGGAAGGGTACTATGTTGATGATGCCCTGCAAGGCCAGGGAATCTACACTTACGAGGATGGAGTGGTCCTTCATGGCACATACGTGGATGGAGAGCTGAATGGACCAGCCCAGGAGTATGACAGTGACGGGCGGCTGATATTCAAAGGGCAGTATAAAGACAACATTCGACATGGAGTTTGTTGGATTTATTACCCGGTAAGTCTGACCACTTGCTCTCGTTATTGCAGAATAGCACCATTATGTATCTTTCTTTCCTCCCCAGCTGAAACGAATATCCACACAACCCAGCTATCCAAAAGTCAACACACAAAAATCAGAGTGGAAGTTCTGTGTGTTCTGATGTTGGATAATCCAACATACAGTTAAACCTCTTCAGTGTTGAATGTTTGCCAGGCTGCGAGATGCCTCCGCTATTTTCATCTTCCAGGGAACCCAGCCCCTTGGAAGTGCATTTATGTGTATCTCCTCGGGAAGGCTGGGCTGGTGATTTTGCCACTTTGTAGAGCTGACTGCAGGTGAGGAGCATGGGAGCCATGCAAGCTATTGCAACCTGCTGCTCTTATTTAACTAGGAGGGGAGGCTTTGTCTTCTGCAGGGTATGTTGTGAAGTCTGGCTTCCTCCAACAAATCAGATGTAACTCTTTTTTTTTTTTTTTTTTTTTTTTTTTTTTAGTTTTAATTCCTATTCAGCCTTACACAAGACTCTTGACTTGAACCTTTCAATCTTTACGTTGTGCTGAGGAGGGGGAAACATCTGTGTGTAATTAAGCTGCTGGTCAAAACCTAATCTATTTCTGTGCTACATATTGCACATACTTTAGTTGCAGATTCATTTCAAATGCTCACCATTGGCTGTTCATTTTATTTACTGGTTTTCACTATTGCCATTAAGGATGTGTGTTAGAATCAACAAATGCTTGGTGTATGCTGCCAAACAAGTAGCAGTTTGTCAGTACTAGTGTATAAAAGACACACAGCTGGCCCTTCAGGTCATACGTCTCCTGTTTCATCTTCCAGCTGACAAAGTGTTGCTGTACTTTCTGGAAATGTGGATGTTTAGAGGTTGTTTATCCTTATCATCTTGCCAGACTAAAGGATGCAAGGTGTTTCAAAAAAACCTTTGCCATGGAAGTAAATGTTTATGCATGGTTCTGTGCATGATGCTATGTGCACAAATTTTTACCCAAACTTAAGGTTCGCTGTTCCTTACTACGGTATGTTTGCAGCTCTTTCATCCTTGGAGTTGGACAAAATGGTGCCGCTCCGAAATAAGAGTCTGTGCACAGCGATCTTGATCTAAATCAGTCTGTTTCCACGTCACGCCTGCTGGTTTTGCTCCAGGGCATTATTTGAAGGTGTGTCCTTGTCCTTTTTGAAATAAACACCTGAAGTCGTTAGTCCTGTGCTAATCTATGCATCTCATTCTGCAATTCCATAAATAGACCTAACCGGAGTTACAGGTAAATCACAGATGGCAAAGCCCAGGGCTAAAATGTGTAATGCTTAGAGAGGAAGAGTGTTGCTGATGATGGCTTTCAGCAAAAGTTGTTCTCATCGAGTACCACCTGACATCGTGGAGGGTGCTGGGGACAGAGGAACTCTCCAGTCATCCAGCAAATCTTTTTCTTTCTTTTTTTTTTTTTTAATAGGCTCAAGTCTTTTGGTGTGCCATGAATTAGCAGTGAGCAAGGCAGTGTTCTAATTTTTTCTTTCCTCCAGCACACTATCATACTGAGAAAACTCAGACAAAGTTTGTGTGTGGCTCTGGGCCTTGGTTCACAGACTGTTCACATAAAAATTTTGTCAGTTGAAACTCAATATTTGTGTCACGTGGAAGGAAAGACCTTGGGTTTTGCCTGTTTCAAACAACGTAGAAAACCCCGTTCATTTCTTTTGTCAGTTTTACCCTGACTGGAATGACTTCACCCAGGTTCTTCATGTGTCTGTTTCTCACTCCTTTTCATGATCTCACATCTGAACTTAGCGTAGCTTAGATTGCTTCTTTAAAAAGTTGGGGAAAATCTTTTTCATGTACTGAAGATAGTAAAGTGTAACTAAATGCTCTGCCTTTTCTTTCTTGTCCATGCTTTCAGGATGGAGGCAGCCTTGTGGGAGAAGTGAATGAAGAAGGGGAGATGACTGGAGAGAAAATAGCCTATGTGTACCCTGATGGAAAGACTGCGTATTCTGGAAGGTTCATAGATGGAGAAATGATAGAAGCAAAACTGGCAACTCTGACATCTGTAGAGGATGGGAAACCTCAGTTTGAAGTAGTACCAGGCAGTAAGTTCAGCTAACACAGAAGCTTGTATTCCTGCTACCAGCCCTTTGCTGCAAAGGGCTCGGTTTCTGTAATGTTTCCCATTAGAGACTCTAAAGGCTGACTGTGATGAGAGAATAAGTCTAATAGTGAGAAGCCCTTTTTCTAAATTATAAAGTTGGACAGCAAGGCACGTGGAATGATTCCTTTGCCCTGGGAGCAAATGGGAAGTGATCCATGCAGAGCTGCTGCGGAACTGCATTTCATCGCCCTTCTCTTGCATGCTCATGGGCGCAGTCCTGCTTGTCGAACGCGCCATTGCCATCTGTGCCAGCATGAAAACCTGCTTAACCGTGTTAATGCTGGCGCTGTTACAGGCTTTGTTTTGTTAGTAAAATAACTAAAAGTGGAGAGGGAGGCCGTGGTTTGGTTGTAGCTCTGTCAGTTGGGTTTGCGCGTATTTTGGCATCTGCGTTACGGGGCTGAAAGGACACAGGGATTGGAATTAGTGAACTAGATTCTGTTGTTGTTTAACAGTCTGATTCACCAGCACCCTTCAGTCTGTCTAGTCCTGCTGATAGAAAGTGGCTATGAAATGGTTAGGGTCAGGGTGGTGCCTTTGACCCATGTAGCCAGTGCTCCTTCTCCGGGGCAGCAGTGGCTTGGGCCTGTACTTCTGGAGCGGTTTTGTTGCTCTGAGGTGTATGTGATGTTTTGGAGGTGAGTGGGTTAAGCTGCGGACAGGGCCGTGAGCAATAAACAGGGACTATGCTAACGCATTTACTGTTTTGCCAGCAAAGATTGCCTCACTCGATACGAAATAAGGACATAAACCTCAGTGAAAAGGCATTGAGAAGCAAATGCATGTCACTTTTTATTTTTTAAATCTCTCAGTTGTGATAGCAAATCAAAATTTAACTTAAAAGATAGCCTCTGAGAGGGTACAGTTGTGCTTTGTAAATAGGATTGAATTACACTCTGGAGGAAGCTGCCTTCAGCCAGAACACATCTTGGACACCAGGGACAACGGCCTTTTACCAAACTTTGTAATATTGTGTGTTGGGTTTTTTTCCCGTCTTATTTCCACCTGCATCTTAACCTGTCTCCCAGCTAGGCCTCTGGCAGCTGATTGTAGAGTGATGTAAGGATATAATTAGAGCTGTACCGCTGAGTTGCTTATTAATGGCAGGAAATAAATGTAGCCAGTGTACTTTGTGATTACTGAACATTATCTTCTGGCTGAAGTCTCTTCAGGATTTGGACTAGAAAATGTTTCATATTTGAAATAGTCCAAGTTTTTTTATAATTAATGTGTTAATATATTACTTTTAAATTCTGCTTTACTTTTTAATTTTAATTAGAGACTCTGGGAGGGTCAGTTTTGAAAGACTGTGCAGTCCTCCTTTAAAAGTTGGTAGTTTGAAGAACATGTATATCACCTTCTTGTGATAATACTGCTACTCTAGTATGTTGAGGGGGAAAAAATAATCAAGAAACAGTATCTTACTGAAGACCTTTTACAGGTGCAGTTCTGTTTGATATCTTTTTTTGGAAGCGTAACATTTATTCTTGCAGTCATTAAAATTTAATTTTTGAATGTCTTGATTAAGTTAAGGGTTGCATGCTTTCAGTACTGCCAATTAGTTTATTTCCTTTGTTGATTTCTGGTTTTTTAGGCCCAGTGTACAGTTTTGACAAATCTACTTCATCCTGCATTTCTACAAATGCACTTCTTCCTGATCCTTATGAGTCAGAGAGGTAGGCTTTTTTCTTCTCCCCTCTTTCAATATTGTCCGTATTTCCTTGCTGTTACATATCCAGGGCCTAATTTTGTAAACCTTTTCTGATTTAAAATTTTTTTTAAAAAGTGTGTAAGGGTTTGTGAAACGGAACCCATTACCGCACATCAGTCAGCATTTGACTTGATTGAATTTCTTTCTGATTTGCACAACGAAATTGCACTCTAATGGAGAGAACGTAGCAATACTTTTTAAGAGACTAAACTGGGAGAATTTGTCAGCATTTCAAAGACATGTTCAGTCAAGTCCTGGACTCCACTAATAGCTCACATCTACAATATTATCAGCAAAAAAAGTATGCTGTTCCCTATTTTCTAGGTGCATAACTAGCTTCAGGTTGCAGTGCTCTGCATTCAGCGTGTCTCGCTGGATAGCATGCATTGTACAAAGTTTTCTCCCCTCCCTACAGGTACAGCAAAGTGGCAAGAGTAAATCATCAAGCTGGAGGGCAGTGAGATACTGTTTGTGACAACCCTGTAAAGTCAAAACACGTTCCTCAGCAATTGTCTTACCGTAGTCAGTCAGTGATATCTCTTCTGTGGCTGTTCCACAATTACACTTTTTACCTAGACTTTTAAGAGGCCTTGGGCTGTAGATATCTCGATTGTAGTACTTTTCTGATACTCTGAAATATCTAAATAAGTGATTAGTAAAATGCTGGCATTAATTTGCATCAAGTGCTTGAAGGTCTAGGGCTTCACCTTGAAAACTCTTGCTCAGTGGAGTAATAATCTGTGCATGTATACACCAGCAGCCTCAGCTTAGTGGGGACCTCTGGGATTCTGGTATGTTATTGAGGGTGTTCCTGAGTTGAAGCCATCATTAAGGAGTAATAGTAGATTGGCACTTTTAAAAAAAAAAAATAAAATAAATTTCGAACTAGTAGTTAAAGTCAGCCCCACTTCCCGCCAAATCTCCATTTTGCCAAAACAGAGAGAACGTACGGAGGAGAGGAAGGAGGAAGAGTTGCATTTGGAGGTTTTGAATTATTATTGTTAGTTTTATTATTATATTGAAGTATTAGTCTTTATGCCAGTAGTGTTGTGATAATACTTCTTGAAAATGAAAACTCTAGCCAATCACTAATTCCATGTCCTTTTCCCCTTGTAGGGTGTATGTTGATGTCTCTCTCATTTCCAGTGCTGGAGAAGGATTATTTTCGAAAATAGCAGCAGAAGCCAGTACAGTTATGTCCTTTTACAACGGAGTACGAATTACACACCAGGAGGTAAAGGAGAGAAAAAAGTCAGTCTGAATTTTCGTTGCTCCTTCTGAAATCTTCTTATAGTAGGATTTTACGCCCACCCCCTTCCCACCCTTAAGATTTAACTTGATGGAGTTTAATTGAAAGAAAGTGCATGTTCACCTCTGGTTATATTAAAAAAGTGGTGGTTGTGTGGTTTTTTTTTTTTTAATGACGTACAGGAAAAGCTTTAGTTGCATATATTTGAATGCTTGCTTTCAAACTGCTGGTAAAGTTGACCCCTCCACACACACACACACTGGATTTTTGCCTTGCAAACTAGGTAGACAGCAGAGACTGGGCCCTCAATGGAAATACAATATCCCTGGATGATGAAACAGTTATAGACGTGCCAGAGCCCTACAACCACGCCGCCAAGTACTGTGCCTCGCTGGGGCATAAGGCCAACCA
The DNA here is from genome assembly GCA_013389945.1 of Fregata magnificens. Lineage (NCBI taxonomy): Eukaryota > Metazoa > Chordata > Aves > Suliformes > Fregatidae > Fregata > Fregata magnificens. Next base: position 305,930 of record WAAD01001024.1, read on the forward strand.
TTCTTTCACTCCTAACTGCATCTATGACCCGTAAGTAGAGTCCCGTGTTTCGGAGTGGAAGCTGCAGCCCAGCGGTCTGGGCTCACAGGGTGTTTCTGGGCAGCTGAATGAGGAGCAGCCGGTGGGGCTGGGAGTGACGGGTCCAGGCACTGAAGGAGTTCCTGCTCACCTGGGCTGAGTTGCAAACTGGCTGGCATTGCGGGTGCTTGATGTCTCTTGGGACTTGCACCATGGAGTATCTTGAAGTTTGCAATTGTGTTAATTTTGTCATGAACTTTAGGAGCTGCCTCTTGATTCTAAAATGCATAAGCACAGCTCTCTAAATCCTAGCTTGGCTAGGACTGCACTGTATTTGCTGAACTGAATCACACCATCCCATGTGCTGTCATTTCTGAAACTCAAAAAATAAGCATCTTGCTGCTCTGTGGTTGGTGCAGAGCACTAGGAAACTTTTGATATATACATATGCTCAAGGGTATAAATATTTTCATATCAATGTATAAACAAACAGACCTGTAGAGAGATGTATGTAGAAAATAGTTTTCCTTCATTAAATAAGCCAGTTCCCTTTACTGTGGGAGCCTGGGAGAAGATGTAGAGAAGTATGTTACGATTGATTGGTAGGTAACCTGTACTGAGGAAATTAAGATGAGCAATTTTCCATGCTCTCCAGTCTGTCATAATCTATACTGTTTTTCTGTTGTGCAGATGTTTACCTCTGCAAGTCCAAGGCATGTGGCAGTGATTAACTGTTTTATTTATTTATTACAAACAAGGAATGTTGCAGGACTGTTGAATAATTTCAAGTAAGAGCTACGCAAAGCTGTTTTAATATATTGATTTTTTTTTTTGCCCTTACTAAGTCTTCATAAGATTGACACAAAGCAATCTACTCATCTGATATCAGATTATGTGATGTTACTCTGAACTGTGAGTGACTTCTGAAACTATAAAATGGGCTGACAGAGTCTGTGAATTGACAGCTAAGCCTAGCAAAGGTGTTTATTCTTTGTCTAGGTTTGTTCATCCTCGTTTTGGGCCTATCAAGTGTATCCGTACCATCAGGGCTGTGGAGAAGGATGAAGAATTAACAGTGGCTTACGGATACGATCACAACCCCGTTGGGCAAAACGGGCCAGAAGCGCCGGAGTGGTACCAGCTGGAACTGAAAGCTTTCCAGGCTGCCCAGCAAAAGTGAAATGGAAGCTCCTTCTCCATTCAGCAAACTGAAATAGAAACTTGGATCTATGCACTACCTTTATACTGAAAACTGGACAACCAGGGATTGTTCATGCTGTTGCATCATAACTTTGCATTCTGTGTTAAGAGATAAGTTTCTTGCATACTAACTAGGTTTGACTGTGTTACTCATAGCAGATTTAAAATTAGCTAGCGTTGCACCAGTCTTATCTGGAGAAATTATTTAATATTCTATACGAGACGTGATATTCTTTGGTAGCTTCTGCTTTTGCACCATATGCAAAGATGCCAAAAGACTAGACGGAAAACTAAAATGGGTATATCGTTCACTTTTAGTCGGCAGACTTAGTGTTGCTCTCTATCTGCCTAGGCATTATTGTGCAACTGCATTTTGCATATATGCCACTTGTGATGATAACAGTAATATTTTGATATTCTCTAATAGTAGCATAATTCTGCCTTTTTAAACCTTTGATCTGAATCTTGCAATAGAGCAGTTTATTTATTAGCATATAGGAGGCTGGGTTTTAACTCCCCTTTCCTCTTGTCTGAACGTTGTTCTTTCTACAAATCCTCTTTTGCAGGAGAAAATCCTTTCTAACTAGTGGAAAGGCTTGTGTGTGTATGTGAGAGTGCTGTGTGTTGGTCTCTGTGGCTCTCTAAATAGTATAGCAACATGTCCAAACCTAATATTTATCTAGCCTTTACGGCTGGCTTATTTTATTTAATTTATGGTTATGACACGCAAATGAAGCTGTTGTTTGCATGAAGATTTTCCGAAAGGAGAAAATGGATTCACTTTTTGAAGGACTTTCAGAAGTACGTGTTCTGGAAGGCAAGCACATTACTTGCATTAGTGTCCATGGGTTGGTTTGTGTATTTCGCCTGTTAAAGCGGCCAGTTCTCAAGGCACAAATTCTAGCAATGAGATGCTTGCATCTCACATGAATGCTCTTAAAGGAGGTGTATGTATTTGAGGGCAGGCTGTAGTACTTGGTTAAGGAGAGGTGTATCTTTTGTATGTGTTCGGTTGACAAAGAATATAGCCTTGTAGCTGTCTTTTAGTAGTACTGGTTTAAGACACAGTAAATTAATATAGTATGAGATATCAAAATAAGATTAAAAAAAAAGATGTGAAAAGATTGTTTTCGAAAGACAAACAATGAATGTAAAACCATCACTCACTGCTCATATTTAGAAACAGCAGTCAGTCAATCCATAGCTGCTTTGCAGCCAACAGCGGGGGCTTGTGAATATTCATCTGCAGGGCTGTGTTCTGGGGTTTTTCAGGGGTAGGGAAATTGTGCATTTTTTCAGATACTGTACTGGTCTTGCCTAATGCTGTATAAGGGAGAAATAATGTATCATCTTGGTCTGGATACTGGAGCCCTTCTGGGGCGCCGATGCTCTCTTTTTGGGTTTAGCAGCTTAGGAAAAACTCAAATGCATTTGCAACACTTTCTTTAAATGTTTGTAGTTTAAAAAAAGTTTGTATATATGTAACATAAATGATTTGGAAATCAGACCTACCTTTCTATTGCAACACATTTGGGTTGGTTGCTTGAACGGTTGGAGGTGTCTGGCTGTCTGGGGAGCTAGGCACGGTGAATGTGTTGGGTTCGTGCCTGCAAGTGGAAGGCTGAGGTTGCTGTTTTGTGCAGTCTGAGAATCCTTGCTTTGGTACCTGTACAAAGTTAGGAATTATTAATAAGAACCTCTCTAACGCGGGGCTCTGTTTAGTCCCTGTGACTGATCACAAACCTTTTCCAGCACCTCACCACGTAAGCTTGCACAAAAGCTACTCTGTGCGTGTGCTGGCGGGGAGGGCAAGTAGGCTCAGGGCTTTTTGACACTCTTCCAGCAGTGATCTGAATGTGAGCTTTGACGCCACCCATCTCCTCGTGCTGGAGACTCGGGCCACAGCTCTGCTTCTCATCCAAGGCAGGTGGCTGGCAGAGGTGGCAGCTCAGGGACTCGGATGAGTGCGCACAGACAGAACTGAGCCTCGCAGGTGAGGGAGAGTTGTCAAAGGCCAATTGGCAGCACAGCTTCAGCAAATGAACCTCAAAAAGAAATACACGTCTTGATCTTTCCCTGCCTGCCCACAGGGCATTATTTTAGATCATTGCTGTTTCAGCCATTTGCAGAAAAGCGTGCCTCTCTGGTAGGAAGCTGTTGTGTGCATCTTGTGGATTATTCTGCCAGGACCGTGAAGTTTGCAAAGTTGAGGCTTGTGTTGAAGTGCAGGGAAGAGGAGAGGGAAGATACGTGACTGAACCCTGCTGTGAATGGATGGTAACTCCTTCCACAGTCTTTGGACTGCTTTGGACTGCTGGCCTCTTTGTGCTCGCTAGAGAATCGTGCTTAAAATGTTCTGATCTCTAGAGCTCTCTTGGCTTCATTCCTGATGAGTCTCCGATTCCTCTGCTATCTCCTCTTCATGTGGACTTGCTTATGTTTTAATAGATTTGTCAGTCTTCATGTTGCCTGATTTTTGAGATAAATACAAGAGAGGTGCTCTTTTGCACATCCGGTTTGAAGGTTGCATCCTAAAATAGGGAAATTCTAGGGAAAAAAAGGCACTGAGGTGTCCTCTGTGTGTTCTCAAAAGCTGCTAATTTGGTGACAGTCAAGCAGATTCTCTTGCTCTTGTGTATGCTTGTAGCTGGTAGTGTGCCACAGCTGTGGCTACTGTCTCTGTTAGCTCTACTGTCCTTTTTCTCTCTGCTCTGTTAAAATCTATTGGTCCTCCTATAGATCCCTTCTTCAGTGACCAACCTTCTATAACAGTTGTGATTATAAAGCTGCTTTGGCTTGATTCAGGACCAAGCCTTTTAATTCTTCTTTGTTTTCTTTTTCTTTGTGGTCTGTTAGAGTGGAGATGGGATGGTTTTTACCACTGGGTAGTGAAAGGGCTCAGGGCTCAGTGTGTCCTTCAGAGGTTTTTGAGAGGTGTGCGTTGGCAACCACAGGTTCAAACACAGGTTAGTTACAGAACTCCAAATAATGCCTTAACTTGGTCAACGTATTGCAGCTCAGCTTCTGGGGCTCACTAGATAGCGAGGCCAGCTTAGCAAAACTATTTATCAGTAGTAACATGAGACCCACACCAAAATGTGGTTTTAATTTGGAGAAGAGGAAGCAGTCGTTTTGCAAAGCAATCCATTTGACTCTGTTGAATGCAGCTGGCTATTGGTGAATATGCAATAAGTAAAGAAGCTCCACTTCTCAGAGTCTGGCCAAAGACCTCTCCTGCTGGCACAGAAACTGGAAGAAGAGCTGATGCCTGTCAGCTGAGCCTGGGTGAGCAGCTGGCTCTCGGAGTACTCGTTGTGACTAAAGAATGGCATAAGAGAACCTGGAATTGCTGCTTTTTTCAGGTAGAGATCAGTTCCCAACATCTGCCTTTGGTCTGCAGTGCTGCACATGGCTCCTCGGTGATGGGAGGGTTGTTACCTGAGCTCCTTTATGAGAAGGAGCCTATATCAGCCTGTATTAAGGCTGCTGATTGTCTCTTTTTTTAAAAAAAACCAAACAACCAACAACAAACTTAAATATATCTTCCTGCTATGGCAGCACTGTGTTTTGTCACCAAGAATACAGAAGCTTAGTTTTCGGGAGAAGCGGTTAATCTTGGAGACAAGAGAGCGTGAGAAGTTACAGCTGAGAGCTACCTGCTGCTGGCTCACTCTTCCGGATGAGAGGGAAAGGGGCTTAGGCCAAGGGTATGTCTCAAGTTGAGTCTCGTGCTATAATTTGACTCTTTGGGATCTACTAAAGTACCTGATTTCCCTTCACAAATCCGAAAAGGCTTTTTTCCTTTTTTTTTTTTCTTTTGGTAGTAATGAAAAAACCTTAATCTACATAAATACATATAAGTCTTAACTGTTGAAAAAGTCAAAGGCAATATGTGGATATGGCTCTTCAGCAATCAGAGTGAGAGCTGTGATAGCTTTTTGACTTTTTCCACAGTTGCAACTTGTGATTTTTTGACCTGTGATTTTTCCCAGATGCAGCTCCTGAGCGACTCGTGCAGGTTTCGAGATCTTTGGGAGGCTGGTTGCTCAGCCTTGCAAGGCCGCGTGTTTCAGGAGCGACTAGGTAGCCTTCTCCTTAGTTCAGCCTTTTCGGATGCGGAGCTTTCAGTGTTGCACGCAGTTGGCAGTGGCTGTGGTTTCTTTCCCAGGGCTGTTGTAGTATGTTGCTGGCGTGGAAGCAAGAGCGCCATCGGGGATTTCTCACCCTCTGCCAGGCACTGGAGGAGCCAACATCTCCTGTCTGGTACGAGAAACTGAGAAGTGGTGGAAATTGCCACTTTTCTGTTTCCTTCCCAGTTGGCTGCCCTTGTCCTTCAGTCGAAACCGGTGCTCACCACTTCAGTTGTGCCAGGAACTGTACGGTGTCGCTTCTGTCCTAGAGACCTCTGTGATTTCTGTCCTTTCACTCAATTTGATAGTCTTTTTGGAAAATGCTGCCGTTGCGATGAGGTAACGAGTTGTACAGAGCCAGTTACCTGCTGCTTTGTTTTCCTCTGGCACAGCAGAATTGCTGGAGCTGTGGGTGCCTGAGGAATTCACCTCCAAGCACTTAAATAAAAAAAAAAAGTCACAAAAAAACCAACCAAACAAAAGCCAATTGCTTTGAAAACAATGTTGCTGAAGTGTCTCCTTATATGCTAGGGTGCTGCATTAGACGCCTCTTCCTCACTTACACCGCACTGTCGTATGCTGAGAGCGTTTGGGCGAGGAACGCAGGCGTGGGAGCAGCTTTACCTGTGGGTGTGAATGGGCTTCATGCTCACCTGCGCCCCAGGGAGAACTTGTTCCTTTTGCTTTGTGTACTGGAAACATGAGAACTATATTTTTTGGACAAAGCATTTCTAAGCAATCTAATAAGGTTTGGTTTTGGTTTTGTGTTTTTTTTAAAAAAAAAAAAAAAAAAAGAAAAGGTGCAAGATTGAGTGCATGTTTACTTGCCCCAGATCAAAGGTTTTGAACACTAAGGTCACTATCTGTTGAATGGACCCTCCTCTTGGCGCTCTTCTGTCTTCAGGCAATTGAAGCTCCTGCCCTCCTTCTCTACCAGTTTTACTGTAACTACTTTTTTTTTTTTTTTCCAGGAGAAATATATATACAAAAATTCTAAGCAATTAAATGTTCAAGCCATAAAATCATGTGTGGGAAGACCCTCTTCACAAGTTTTAACATATTTGTATGTAAAATGATGTTTGTATGAAATATTTTCACGGTAGAATGAATATTTAAAAAAAAAAGTTCCAGTAAGATCTAAACCAAATTTAAAAGGATGTCTTTTTGTATGATGCAAGTGTAATTGATTACCAATAAGTAGATAATTTTTTTTTTTAAAGGGGAGATGCAACAAGTGATCTTTACAATTACAAATGGTCGTTTCTGCTATTTGGGAAAGTATTTATGCAGCATTACACACGGCTGTCGTAAATAATTGCAATAGCAAGGCCAGTCACATCTTCAGGACATACCTCTCAGCTTGTCCCTCCGTGACATTGTACAAACGGACTCATCCCTCTTTTCTGCAGATTTCCTCCTAGAAAACCTTTCCTACTGTAACTGTACGGAATTTAACTCTTGAGCTAAGATCCAGACTAAAATTGTGTATTACCTAACAGTTTCTGCTGGGCCTTCTGCTATTTTAATACTCTTTAGCCCATAATTACTGGGTGTCTCTGTTCTGAAGAACTAAGTGCTAAAGAATAATCCTTGGGGTAAGCTTGTACGTGTGCTAACAGTTAACCCCGGAGTATTTAACTTGTATACAGTACTTGATAGGTGTTTTATGACATTTGTACTCGAACTATGAGCCTTACTGAGCATCTGTAGGTTTATTCATGACTTTTAAAAAATGGATAACTCTAAGAAAGATGTTTACATGAATGATGATTGCCCTTCCTTTGATGTTATGAATGAGGTTTTTATAGTGTGTTTGGGTGTATGTGCAAGGAAGTAAGAAAAATGGGGGGAAAATAGACTTGACAAACATTTGTAATAAGTGAATTTTAAAGATTGCTTTAATTGCGCTATGGAGGCAATGCAGATATTAAAATATTCAACAGAACTGTCGTGTCTCCTTGTTATTTGTGTGTCATGGTTTTGGGCATCCTCTGATCTCTCCCCCTTGCTTTGCGTACTGCGTGGTTGCTTTGCAGCCACGGTTATTGCTGATGCACGGGAGCAGGATTTGGCGTGCTGTTGACACACTTCTAGGCCACATTATATTAATAGTGAACGAACAGCAGAACACTCCTGACACCGCTGCCTTGGTTTTTTGTTTTTTTTTTTTTTTTTTCCTGGCACCTCTGCCGCTTTTGTTATTCACTTCTCTCTTCTCAACGCACAACACGATTGTGTTGTGGTATGGAAGAATGTCCTGCCTGTGTATGCCAAAGTGTCTTTAGCAGTTGTATTTTAAAAACATGTGAACGTGCACTGGTATATTTTTCCCTTGCCGTTGCTGACTCTGAGGCAGTCAAAGGCATGGCAGCAAGCAGCAGCAGCACTTTCCAGGCAGGTAACCTACTGCCCTGTCTCCTAATTCTCTGTACGCATCCTGCTCGGTGAATGGTGAGGAAAGGGGCAGCGCTTGGGTGCCTGCCCTGCCTTCCTCAGCGCTTGGGTGCCTGCCCTGCCCTCTGTGATCTCCGCAATTGCTGCTGCGGTGACTCGCGGCCTCTTGTGCCTATGCGCTGGGTGTAGGGGTGCGGAGGCTGTGGTCTCCCCTCTCTACGAGGGTGGTAAAGGGACTCGTTTGGCCTTGGCATTGCCCGTTGAGCCTTCACAGCCCTAATGCTGGGAGCGTGAGTGCTTGCTATGTATGTGCATCATCTGCAAATGAAGCCGCGTGGAAGATGGGTTGCGGATGCTGCGGTGGGCTGGCTGTGTTCCAGTCCTAGACTGGTGTTACCCTCCTGTGCTCACACCATGGAGGTGCTGTGGGGTTATTTAGAGAAACGATAGCTAACTTACGGATTGATTTCTTAAAAACGTTTAAAGGTAGGCAGGCTTTAGCGCAGTGCTGGTTGGGGCCGGATTTGGCCGGAGGCGCCCGGGTGGGTTCCTGCGCTTGCTTTCCAAAGCTACGCGCCGGCCGAGCCCTCGCCTATCGGTCTAAACCAACTGATCGCCCAAGTCATTAACAGTGTCCATAGGGAGGGTTTCCCCACCTTGCAGCGTTCTGCACGCGTGTCCGGTGAAGCAGCGCCTCAGGCCGCAGCACGACCAGGCACAGGTTCCCTGGGAGCCGGGGGGCGAGCCGGGGGGCGGCTGTCCGCCCC
>WAAD01001024.1:314755-340951 GCA_013389945.1 Fregata magnificens
CGCGTCTGGGGGCCCGGCGGTACCAGCAGCCCCGGGCAGCCGGCCCCGCCGCCCTGCGGGCCGCATCCTGCCCGAGGAGTTACCGGCGGCTCGCCTGCGTTACTGCAAAGGGGATCGGGCTCTTCCTAGCGAGGTAGGGAGCTTATCTTCTCGAAGCAGCAAAGCCCAAGCAAAACCCCACGCCTTTCCGGGCAGCAGAATCCCCGAAGGAATCAAGGATAGCGGTGGGGGTCTGAAGCGAAGATCGCACGTCTCTATCCAGGAACATCAGAAATGGTGTCCCGGGCACCCGCCTAGCAGCAGCGTGAGGGATTTCTCAAAAGACCGCTCACCTTTGCTCGCTTTCGCCGCTGCCGATCTGAAAGAGGTGAACTCTGTACTCCCGGTGCACGTCTGGTCCTGTCGTACCGCAGGTCCCTGGGCACCAACCGGCGCTCGCTGACCGCTGATGCTCCCGTCCCTTCTTTCTCCTGCCCAGGAAAAGCCATTCTCCCCTTCGCTGGAGGGCCGCGGCGCAGCTTTCCAGTCTCCGCGTGTGGGGATTTATGTGCGAATCAAAGCAGAATGGATCGCTATCGATATTTCATCTTTAACCAGAGAAACATGGTCGTGCTGGGCCTGTTCCAGATAGCCTTCAGCACGGTGTGCGTCGTCAGCGGGTTCATAGATGGCATTTTCAGAACGGAGTCGCAGCTGAGCAAAACCAGAGCTCCAGTTTGGGCTGGGATGGTAAAGTTGCACTATATTTTCTATGCTTTGTCTTGTGGGGTTCCCCACCCCCCACCCCCGCTACCTACTAGTGCTCAGCTTGGGGGTGGGAGGAAGGCCAGGACTTCTTACCAGCTCTTCCCTGGTTTCCTGCTTTGAACCCAGATAATAAAAGTTTCCTTATCGTGGTATAGGCAGGAGAGTGCAAGCAGACTTCCCTCTGAAGGAGCTAAATAAAGTTCTACTGGATAACGTAGAAAATGGGACATAGTGGCAGTTGACAGGGTTTTTTGCAGAAGCATAGTGACCGCAGAGAGACCGCCGAAGGTTGGGAGGGGAGCACTTCATCTTCACGTCAGGTAGGTGAACATCTGGGTGACGATCTGTGTCCCACAGCACAGTGCCACTCGTTCTCTGTACCGCAGCGAGGAGCGGGCAGCGGGCATCCTCACTCCCTGGCGTTCGCTACCCTGATGTTACTGTTCGTACCCTGGTGAGCCACACTGCGAGGGAGTTGTACTGAAGCCCGTCTCCTTTCAGTAATATCTGTCTTCCATCTACAAGATGCATAAGGACTTGGGAAAGCAGTGCACGTTTTTGGCACTTTAATCGGACTTATTTAATCGGTTTTATTATTTGGCCAGAGCCGTAAAGCCAGTTGGAAGATTGTGCCGTGGGGGTAGCGAGTGGGCAAGATGTATTTCATGCAGTGTCCTGCCCCCAGGAGATGCTGCAGAGGAAAACAGAGGAAATCAGCAATTCTCTTTCCATTTCTGACCTCAGTTAGTCTGATCCAAGCCTTGGAAACAAGGGCCTTCCATCTGCTCTGTCGCAGTTTATCTTCTAAATCTGATACTTGTCTCCCAGTTACCAACTCCTTTTGTGCTCTGCAGGTGATGGGAGTCCCAGGCGTCCTGGCTTTGTTTTCCTCTCAGAGGAAGAATCCAGTTCTGGTAAGCCGGCGGGCGGGGGGGCTGGGCTGGGTGGTTGTGTGTCTACGGGGCAGGGGCAAAATGTCAGGGCAGTCGAAAATGGTTTTGGTAGGGAATGAGCTGGCTGGTTCTTCTGCAGGACTGAGAACTTATTTCCTCGAGTTATCTTCATAAAAGCTGCTACGTTCCTAAGCAAAAGGAGGATGCAGCGTTAGCTCGCTTTCTGCTGCAGCAGACAAGCGCTGGCTCTAATAACAAGCAAAAATCTGTAAAAACACTTGCTTTTGAATGCATTTCTTTTGGTGTTCCTTCCTGTTATTAAGAATTGTGCACGCTAAAATAGGAAACAAGTTAATTGGTTTGCTTTTCCGAGGCAGGTCTCTCCAGCCATGTAAACTCCAAGGCGGGGGATATTGTTTATAAGTAAGAGATCTCTAAGAACAAAGTCTTTGGGTCCAACTAGCACCCGTGGTTAAGACTTGGGACTCAACCGTAGCTCAGAAATTCAGTATCGTGGAAACCTTTACTGCTCTGTGTTTGGCTTCCAAGTGACTGTTGCTACCGGGTACTTTTTAGTGTTACAGGAGGTCAAAGGCTAGTACCTACAATGCGTGTTCGTACGTTTTGTCTGTATTAATTGTGTGGATGTGTCAGAGGATAGTTTTAATTCCTGCTCCCTTTCTTTTTCTCCTTTCTTTTCTCTGTCTAGGTGAATGTGCTGATAGTTGCTTCCATAACCTCTTGTGTTGCCATCCTCATCGTAATAGTTTATAGCTCCCTCACACTGAACTATGGTGAAGAGGAGGAGCTGAGTTCTGCCCCAGTCCATGTTATCCATACCGTAAGTATTGATATCATGCTTATTACTGGGGAACACGACTGTCTTAATCTGCAAACATTACTAGGCATGTCTTGGAAACAGAACTAGACTTCCAGGGTGCCTAAATTAGAGTTTGAAGTGGTGCCTGCAGCAGGGCACTTCTTCAAAAAAAATTGTATAAGTCTACAGTTAAGTATCAAGTTTGGGTACTGAAAACCACAAAACCTGTGCAGGGCTAGATAGATAGACATTTTATAGCTAGCTCCTGCCATTCGCTGCTGCTGCAGCATGGCTAGTATCGGTGGCTATGTGAACTAATGCCTGACTCACCTGGATGCCCGTCTGCGAAGCAGCTGCTTGAGAACAACAGCTTGTCCCCGGAGGCGTGCACGCTAGGTGTGTGCCTAAACACGCTACAGTCGGGTTAACTGCTGCTGCTGCTGAGTGCGAAAGGGTTTGGGTTGTCCCAGGAAAAAATCATGGTGCTGCTCATGAACATGGGTAGGTGCTGGCCATGTCCCTGGCCTGGTTTGGGACAGCAATTGCTAGGCTCGAATCCTTTCCAGCATGCACCTCAGGTGATAAAGGTACAGCAGCTACAGGTCGGCTGGTTAAAACTGGCTATTATTTCAAGTGTATCCTCCCCAGTAAAGCTGAAAAGAAGGAATGAGTTAGCCCTTTTATACCTCAAACCTGGTACAAGCGATGGCTCCCTGTGGGGACGAAGGCATTCCAGGTAGATGAAGCTGTTTGTTAGTTTATTGCAAGACAAATCGAAATGTCAGGCTGCTAAGGTGCAGTATAGCGAGAAGACATTTCTCATATTCGGTGTGAAAAGGAGCAACCATTCCTTGGGTTTCTACTCATAGTTAAAGCTATTTCCAAACCTGATGTCATTGCGTAGCATCTTACATTTAATCAGAAGCCGTATTTTACTGCTTGCTCTTTTCCTATTTGAGGTTCACACTTGGCTTGTTCTTCAGAGCACAGGAAGAAAAGCCTTAAACAACACTGACTCAATCTCCTACGATGCAATCGCAGCATTCTTGCAGTCATTAGAATATTTTTTTGGTGGAGAGCTTCACTTTTTGAATACGGCTTTAACATTTCTTTTTCTGCTTGCAGAAGTTCGTACTTAATAAAGTAGTCAAGGGTGCTAATGTAGCCATGCTAGCTGCATCTATCTGCAGTGCTTTTGTTGTGCTGGTGATGGCTTACCTGGGATGCCGGAGTCTTCCACGCTGCTCGTGCTACGATAGCGTAACTGGGATGGTGAGTGGGGAGCCCAGGGCACCCATTTATTTGTACTGAGTGTGGGTAGGAGGGGGACAAACTGGGGAGAAGATATGTTTTTCTTATATAAACCTAACCTCAGCTCTACCTCAGTCATCCAGGGCTAAGTCTAAGAAATTAAGTGGATGTTAGAAGGGTTTTATACTTTTTGTATTTTTCCTTTTACTACCTGCCTCTTATTTACAGTCTTGTGTAAGACCTAGCATAAGTTATCTCCATTTTCCAAACCATTACTGCTCAAGCTACTGTGGTCCCATTTCCTATGGATTCCTGCTCTCCTCAAAAACTGCTCCTTCTTCTCTCACCCTTAAACCAACGATTGCATTTCAAAGACTTACTGGTACTTACACACCAAGATGCCTTATCCCTAGAACTACAAATTCAATAATATAAATACCCCCTGTACCGTGTGTGAAGTGTAGGGGAGAAGAGACACCACATTTTACTGCTAATTTATGAGGACTCTGCCTCAAGTGATGGGGCACACGCTGCGTGTCTCTGCTAATTGAGCTCAGTAAATACCAGCTACTTCTCTGCTAGAGTAATTCTGATGCTGCATTAAACATGTACATCCGACCATCTCGTTTGGTAAGGAATTAAGGGGTACAGGTTACAAGGCAGCTCTTCTTGACTAAAGATACCGAGTGTGTAATGTGAGGCTGACTTTAAACTTTCAAACTAAGACTTGTTAGGAGGAGTGGACTACACAGACTTTTAAAATGAGTTCAGGTATACCTTCTTGAGCAAACTCACAGATGAGGTTTTTGATGGCATTGTTTCATTCATAGGAATGGTTGCAACCTAGTGAGGACCAAAATCAGGCTGTGGAAATGGTTTGCGCTGTACAAAGTGAGTAACTCTTTCCCTCCATGTATTTGGATATTCTCCAGGGATGTGGAAGGAACATCCTGAATAAGCTTTACATCCCAGGTCAAAATCCTGATAACCAAAATACTCTGAGCCAAAAGGAACTCAAGATTTTGTGCAAGTGTCTACACCAGGTTTAATGGTTTCCTCTTTCCTTCCCCACACAGGCCCTGGGGGCAGAATTTTTAACTTCCCAGATCGGTTTCCAGCCCAGGACTTAGACGCAGAGGAAGACGCATCCAAACCTCCACCGTATATCAGAATGGCTTGAAAAAGCGGTCGAACGTTTTAAAGCTACTAGTCTAAAAACGTGGCAAGACAGATGTAAGAAGTCCTTCATCTTTAAAGGTGGTTATGCACTTTTCCTCAGCCTTTTGAAAAACACACACAGAAAGAGAGAACTATTGAATGCCCAACGTTCAGCAAAGACCATAGTGCAAGGGGGAAGATCTGCAGATGTTTTTGGACTTTCAGACTTTGTATAGTTAAAATACCTCATTGCCTCTGGAAAGTGTGAGCATTTTTTCCTCCAGCTTTTGTACTTAAATCATGTTTTATTCCACTAGAATTCATCATGCAATTTGTCTAGCAGTGCTAGCCTTAGGCATTCAAATATTAAATACAATTCATTTTTAAAAGAAACTGGTTGTGGAGTATTTCCCCCTTCCAACTGCTGTCTCGATTTCTGCCCCTTACTCAATGAATTGTTTGGATGGTATGATAGTGGGTGAAGGATAATGAAGGACCCACTTCATTATAGAGCTTCAGAGTGCTTTTCCTTTTCTTCTTGGCAGGGATGGGGACAGGTGAAGTTTATGGTACAAAGCCTTGCCAATGCCATTCAGGTACCTCTGTCAAAATGTGGATTCTGTGGGGTGTACATGTGTCGGTACAATTAGTGCTAGTGCTGAAGTGTAATGCTAGAGTGTGGTAGGAACTGGAGTTGCAGTAGCTCCTCTTACAGGGTAACTTAGATACTCTGAATTCAGTTCAGGTTTTTCTATTTTGGCTTTGGAGATGGAAAGTTTAAAAAAATGCTTATTCTGGGGGCCGTTCTGCTAAAATTTATTATCTCTGTTGGAGGTTCTCTAGAGGACCTCTTGGTCGTCTAGAACAAGAAACTACAACTTCCAGTCAGCTTCCATCATCTCCTGAGGTGCATAAAATTCCCAAATGTACTTTATGATTCACTTTCAGGTGGGCTTAGAGGTGCCTGTCGAGTGAATGTCTTGCCTGCAGGCCTCGAGCATGAAGTGGTAGATTGCTTATGCCACTGTGTAAATTAACACAGCACGTTCATTTGAACAGGGCTTGGAAAGTAAGTTCCCATCTTGAGAAAGTGCTGTGAGTAGTAGGATAAGTCATGACCAGCATGAACTCCAGGAATGACCTCAGATAAGATTTCACAGAATCACAGAATGGTTGGGGTTGGAAGGGACCTCTGAAGATCATCTTGTCCAACCGCCCTGCTTGAGCAGGTTCACCTAGAGCAGGGTGCACAGGACTGCGTCCAGGCGGGGTTTGAATATTTCCAGAGAAGGAGATTCCACAGCCTCTCTGGGCAGCCTGTTCCAGTGCTCTGTCACCCTCACAGTGAAGAAGTTTTTCCTCATGTTCAGGTGGAACTTCCTGTGTTCCAATTCGTGCCCATTGCCCCTTGTCCTGTCATTGGGCACCACTGAAAAGAGTCTGGCCCCATCCTCTTGACACCCACCCTTCAGGTATTTGTAAGCAGTAACAAGGTCCCCCCATAGTCTTCTCTTCTCCAGGCTGGACAAGCCCAGGTCTCTCAGCCTTTCCTCATAAGAGAGGTGCTCCAGTCCCCTGATCATCTTTGTGGCTCTCCGCTGGACTCACTCCAGCAGTTCCCTGTCCTTCTTGAACTGGGGAGCCCAGAACTGGACACAGTACTCCAGATGTGGCCTTGCTAGGGCAGACTAGAGGGGGAGGATAACCTCCCTCGACCTGCTGGCCACACTCCTTTTGATGCACCCCAGGATCCCGTTGGCCTTCTTGGCCACAAGGGCACAGTGCTGGCTCATGGTCAACTTGCTGTCCACCAGCACTCCCAGGTCCTTCTCAGCAGAGCTACTTTCCAGCAGGTCAACCCCCAACCTGTACCAGTGCATGGGGTTGTTCTTGCTCTTGTTGAGTTTCATTTGGTTCCCCTGGGCCCAGCTTTCCAGCCTGTCCAGGTCTCGCTGGATGGCAGCGCAGCCTTCCGGCGTATCAGCCACTCCTCCCAGTTTTGTATCATCTTGTTGCGGCATATAAGGTGTCTTTCCCGTTCCCAAGAGAAGCGGGAATTAAATTGTTCTTGAATTTTTTATTTTTTTCCTAGAGACTGAAATCTTTTTCATGACTCTAGTAAAGGGACTTCGACACCTAAATGAAGACCTTCACCTGATGAAAGCACTGTACAGACAAAATGCCAGGCAGTCCTCTGGGTTCATCCTTATCACATGGGCACTTAAAATGCCGTTGGTTCCAAAACAGCTTGCCACAGCTATATCATCAAAAATTAGCACTGTGGTATGCAATTAATCCTGGCATAGGCAAGTTAGCAAATCCTGTTTGACTTCGTAGTCTCTTGGGGTTGGTGAGGTGCAGAGATGGACAGTTAGTTTCTATTAAATTATTTGTAAAATGGCTAGGACTAAACATCTTCAAATTTTGAAGAGTTTATATTTGAAGACATTTTATACCTTTTGCTGTAATCTCAAACAGGAAAATGCCCTAAGCTGCATATTGAGGAAGTCCTAGTGGACTCTGGCACCCCTTTGAATGTAAGGTGCTTACCAAGTGTCTCCGTTACTGACTTTAACCATTAAGATTATTAATGGCTGGGATTATAAAGAAAGGTACTCAGACCAAGAGAGCGGCCCTAACCACTGGCCTCCCTCCGCAGCCCCTCCTCTGGTCACACATCGCTTCCTCTGCTGCCCGGCTTTGGCCGGGGGAACTGCCCCCATCCATCGGTGCTCAGGCCAGCAGCTTAACTCGGGGCTGCAGGTCCTATGGGGGCAACTGGAAGTTTGACTATGCGCCACAGTAGCCAAATTCTTTCTGGCTTTGGCTCGAAATACCTTCATGTGTTTGCCTACGCCAACCAAAACACAGTTGGTGTCGTTGTGGATGTCCAGTTGAAGGTATCAATGTTTGAATTACTACATTAAAGTAACGCAGACATTGTAATTCAAAAAGTGATGCTGTGCCTTTGTCTCTGGTATCGTGCCTGTCAGCAAGCATCAAAGCACCGAGCGTGACTACTTTCCTCATCCTCAGATGCTTCTGGCATAACTCCAAACAGTCTGCGATGAAATGTTGGGGTTTTTCTCCTTGATTAACATAAACTGCTGTTCTCATAGATTAAAAGAAAGTATGACTCCCTGAGAGGTTATTGTGATTGCTAATAGCTGAAAGCAGTGTGGCTTTGATTCTCCTTTAGTCTAAAACAGATTTTGCCTTTGAAAGGAGAAACTTGCTACAAGTGGTTTGTTGCTAAAAATGCACTACTCAGCCACTGCATTGTTTTTGGGTGGAAGCTACGGTCCCATCCAGAAATGCTATTCTGTAACTATTCATTACAGTATGAGGTGGTACATACTGAGTGTAATTCAACAGCGTTCGACTGCTGGTTGAACAGAGCAATTAGATTTTATTGCAAGCACGCAGAGAATACGTGTCACTAGTCCTTGTTCGAACGCAACGCTGTTTCCGTGGGCTCAGAGGGATAACTCCTGAGATGAGGGTGTGAAACCTGTGGCTGTCCTGCAGGGCAGACGCAACCGCAGCTGATGCAGGTCAGGTCCTCCTGGCACAGCTCTGAAGCACAAGCCGACAACCCAGCCCGTTCCTCCCGACCAGCTTTGAAAGCGGTCCGTCAGTGGCATTTAGCGACAGGCAGACCTCTGCCAGTGTGGCAGGTACTCCTTCGGCTGTGAAATAGCCTTAAGAGCATATATTGAAGTAAGAGTGTGTAAAAGAGAAGTATGCTCTATGCTACTTCTAAATAAAAATGTATGTAATTGATTCAGCACCAGCTATAAAGCCCTCGATGGCCGTATTTCTTTTTGCAGCCCTTCCAGTGGTGCAATCACAGCATCATTCTCGCAATACCAGCACCTAAGATCACTTCTTATAGACACACGATTTCAACAGTTTTTTTCTACAAAAGGAGAGTTTCTAGAAAAGAAACAGCTGCAATATGGAAATTGGTGGAAAGTATATACCAATTTAATGTCACTCCCTCTAATTGGTTAGCATTGCAGAAAATGTACGCCTGATTGCAGCTTCCAGTGCTATATTTAGTAGCCCATTCCACATGCTAGTTACGGTGCTTTCCCAGAGCCTGCCTGTATCTCCAGGGACATTTCATGGTTTGTGTCACCCCCAGCTTTCACCTATGGAAGTCAGATGGATTTTTATTTATTATGCAATTATCCATAGCACCTCCAGTAGAAACAGCCTCGTCATTTGTGCTCCACAGACTTTTCCTCTTTGGCAAGATCCCAGGAACCGAGCCAACTTCCCTGTTCCTTCCCAGCACCGCAAAATTTCCCCTTTGGGGTGGGCAAAGGCCCTCGGCTGCTGGAGCGTGGTATGGTTGCACACGACAGGGTGGCACTCTGTGTCGAGGG
This sequence comes from Fregata magnificens, assembly GCA_013389945.1. Taxonomy (NCBI): domain Eukaryota; kingdom Metazoa; phylum Chordata; class Aves; order Suliformes; family Fregatidae; genus Fregata; species Fregata magnificens. The sequence continues at coordinate 324,016 of WAAD01001024.1, forward strand.
GTGGGTGTAGCAGCGGGTACACCTCAGCACAGTGTCGGCAGAATAATGCAAGCAAAGCCCAAGGGAAAAAAAATAGAAATTCCAGGCTCCACCTGAGCCCAGAGCTTGTTCTGCACCGAAACACCCTGCACACACGGGTGCTGCACCTTAGTCACACGCACCTTATGCTTCACCGCTAAGAAATGGAGATAACTTGGCATTTTGAAGAGGAATGATAGATGCAAACGTGCCTCAGATCTCCTTGAGGCCAAACATCCAGCTCTTTTCTTGGGTGTATTAGAAACTGCCAATTTAACCTGAGCAGCCTGCAGGCAGGACACCAGCACCTCGCTTTTGACAGGGTTACAGACCCCGGTTATGTGGTCCCGCACAACAAAATTACATGGACACCAAGCACCTCGTGCTCACCTTGTGTTAGCATTATTTGTATGAAGTCAAAGACAAGGCATTTACGTCCAAAAAACCGTTTTTTTTATCTTGAGTAAGCTTAGCCAAATGTTACCCCATTCCCCAATGCACAGAACAAGGCACACAAAATCCCGGGGCTATAAAAGCGAAGGCTGCCACCCTCTCCATTAGCAGTGGCCAGAGTTAATCACAGGGCGTAATCAGAAGGTTAATCAGGGAAACTGGCTCGGTGAGTTAACGTTCAACTAAGGGCAAAGTATTTGCTGAAGCCGTTTCCCCCACAGAAAGGGCTAGAAGGTGCTGGGGGAGGAGGGGAAGAGGAGTGGTCTTCATCACGGTGAGGATCAGAGAACCATTTCAGGTATGTTTTCGACAACTAGCTTGTTTGGGTTTTTTTTTTTTTTTTTTGTAACTTCACTTCCAGTCTTGTGATCCAATCCATCGCACTCTCTGACAGGAACATTTTGCTTTTTTTCTCAGCCTCGTGGAGTAATACAAATGGTTTCAGGCTGATGTGGCGTGTGCTGGACACTGTTTGCTCCCAACACGCGGGTTTAGTCTCACCGCTCCACACCTCCAAGGCAGTTTGCAAGCTCCAGATGCATGCGGTTGACGCAGTTCCTCTGCTATGCTGCCGGGCTGCTCAGGGCCAGGGCAGGGGAAAGCAGTCACCTTTGCTGGGCACAAATCTCTTTCCCCTTTGCTGGGCACAAATCTCCCCTTTGCTGGCAAAAGGCAGTGAGTAAGCCGGGGGATAGACATCACAGCTCTGCATGCTCCGTAGCCCTGCCTGTTCTAGCATGAAGTACTTACTTACTTAAAAATTTAAGTCAAACTTCACTATACGTAGATGAACCGGCCTAAAATATTTTGTGTGAGGAATGACTCCAGGAATACATAGTTCTTGCTCATTAAAGAAAATATATAAGCTGTTTACTACACAAGGGTACTAGTTTATTGCAGAAGAATTTCCTGGCTTGACAAATCAAGAGTTTCTCCCCAAAGCCTTTGCTCAGTCTCAGTGGCTCTGGTACAGCAGTTTCTTGCATCAGCCTCCCTGGCTGGCTGCTTCCTTTCATCCAGCAACCTGTGGTACATGCAAACATCCTGCCAGCTGCTAGGTGAAGGCAGGCTACAGAAGAGAGCCTTAAAAGAGCTGGGAAAGGATGGGAGTAGTAGTAATCAATCAAAATACAGATATATGTTCCGAAAACAGAAAGGGGTATTGGCCTGCAGCTGAAAGGAGGAAGGTTTTCTTTTCTTTTATAGTCCGCAGAAAACACACCTAATGTAACCGGAGCACGGCACACACTTTTTGGAGTCAGTCTGCTTGATTTCTTGATGCTTATGGGTCCCTTCCCGCTGGAGATTTTCTACGATTCTATGATTCTCCAGCACTAACAGTGTATAAGTATGGGGAAAAGTCCTTGGACTTAACTCTAACTTGAGTAGGGCAAGCCCATCAAAGCAAACAGCATTTCCCAGCCTTCCTTAGCAGCTTTTCTGTAAAGATAGCAACCGCTGTGTCCTGCACCTCTTCAGGTCACGCTAACCGAAACACAGTATAAAATGACATAGCTTCACTTGCACTTTCTGAGCTGTTGCAGTAATGTCTTTTTTTTTGTGGTTACAGCTTCGGAACTACCAGAAACATGTGCATTCTCTTGAATTGACATGACATTTATATGTCATCTTAATTTAAAAAAAAAAAACTTTGGTTTATATTTCATGTTTCACGTTCTGACTTCTGTCCGCTACATGTTTTTAAATACACTCATCACAACTTTTTAAATCAATATTAGTTGCTGTATATATAGCGTTTATACTGAAACAGCACATGCAAATATTGTTAAGCCCTTGCCCCCACCCACTAGCCATGAGACTGATCTGGGATTTTGGCTGGTGTTCTCATTTGCCAAGTTCTTTGCCCTAACTGTATCTCATAAGCGTTGCTTCTCTGTCTCTTGTTTTGCTTTGGGCAGGCAGCCTAGCAACCCTGATTGACCCAAGTCTTTGCTGCATAGTCATAGGATCATAGAATCATTTAGGTTGGAAAAGACCTTTAAGATCATCAAATCCAACTGTAAACCTTACATTGCCAAGTCCACCACTAAGCCATGTCCCTGAATGCCACATCTACAGGTCTTTTAAATACCGCCAGGGATGGTGATGTCAAACAGCCCTTCACTCATAAAGCCCAAGAGCTGGAGCTTTAAAGCCGATGCTAGCGCTGGACTCCCATGAGTGTCATGTACCACACGGTCACCTCACTGCCGTAACAAAAATTTGTAATTGTGTACAACCCGCCCCCCCCAAAGTGGTGCATTACATATTGCCAAGGTATGCATGCTTCTGATGCCAAAAAAAAAATGTATGTGAATATACATATTTTCTGGTCATCATTTTATATATACAGAACATACATACATACATACGTACATATATATATATATATCTCTCACCACCTATCACCATGCATAAAAATGAAATATACCCGTTTAATGACAGCTGAAACTTTTGAAATTAATTATTTTGCTTCCGATGCAATTTGAGAAAAGCACAACTACTGCGAGCCTTAGGAGCCCATCACAAGGGCTGCCAACGTTGTGCTTTTTAACAGCAGCATCACAATGACTCAGATATTAGCTCGGTATTGAAGTTAGTACTTCATGGTAGTAATGAGGATGAATAATCACATACAGGAACTTGAAAACCCCCGCTGATTAGCAAATGTTTTTTTATCTGCAGCTGAATCTCTAGTTGCTGAAGCCAGGAGCCCTTCATTGCCTCTGATTTATGAGTGGGTTAAAAATATCTTGAAGTAAATGGAAAAGCTGTTGCGTGTATTTTAGGGTCAAGTTTAATCTTTTTCTCATTGTGTGCTCTTCCTGGACTAAGCAAAGCACCGGGGGATGGAGGACTACGAAGGACAAGAAGAACAGCAGCACCTCAACACCCCTGAGGAGTTTCTTTTCCTGCACGGGGGCGGGTGTGCGGGGCATGGGGGTGACCGGGCTTTTACTTAAGAGCAGCCAAGAAAGTCAACCTGTACCTCCACCTTTCTGCAACGGCCCCAAAAGCCGAGCCTCCCTGCCCCAGCCTTGGGGAGGACATCAGCCTTGCTGGGAGAGGCACAGGCAGGTGAGGCAGGCCTGAGGGATGTCCCCTGGGTGGGCAGGGGCTGGAGAGCACGGCCGGCCAGGCTTTACTGGCCAAAAGCCAAAAATAAAAAACCCAAATGCTTAGGAATGAGTGTGAGGGCAGGGTCAGCACATACCACGCGTTCTCCTACTCCACCACCAACTACTTGTGGCCCCCCTCCCACCCGTTTAGTCACAGGCAATAAGAAATTCTCTTCCATTAACGTGTATAGTTGTTTTCTTAAACCTTCAGAAAATCCTAGCGGTCCCACCACCCCATGGCCAGGATCTCCAGTTTAACTGTGGTGCAGAACAGACAACATAATTTTGCTTGGACTTGTCTTCTGCCAGCTTCACTCGGTAGCACTAAGCTTGGGTTGATTTTTTTGTTTTCCCTTGATGAAGGCCGAAGATGGGGGTTTAAAGCGCATTTAGCAGCCTGCACATTCCCAACATCCCGATGTGAGCCTGCTGCCACACAGGGAGGGGGGAAAATAAGAGAGCTGAAGGAAAGCCCCTCCAGGTCCAGGGTCTGCACTCAAAGTGACAACCGAGACTCAGGCCACTTGGCCACGGGAAAGGAAAAATGTTCTTCAAACACTGCCTCTGCTTTGTGGCATGTGATTTAGATGCAGGATATGATGTCTTTAAAAGTAAATAACTAAAAATATTCATTAAGAGGGAGTTTGCCATATTGCCTCACAACAGAGCCTTTTTTCTGCCTGTGACCTCTCAAAGAGGCAACGCAAATAGTAAAAAAAAAAATAAAAAAGAGGAAGTACTGAGCTAAGATCATGGTCTTATGACTCTTCATATGCTCACATTCACACTAATTGCCTCCTCTATTTAATACCTCTGCGTGTGTGTGCGCGCGCACATGTGTGTATGAAAAATATAGGCTGTAATCACACAGGCTCTGTAGGCTCCACGTTATTGTGATTTTACCATTGTGATTTTGCATGCTTGTGGCCATACCTATGCAACACTTCTCTATTTTTCAGGGGTTTGATGGCATCTGAAACAGAAAGTCCATTTAAAAAGGAGCTTAGAAGCTGTTAGAAAGACAATGCCTATCCTTTTTTTTTTTTAAATTTGACACTCTGTATACCTCCTACTGAAAAATATTAGTACTAGTAGAAAGAAAAAAACCCCACCATTATCTTCCAAAATGAAGATCTGACTATCTAATGTACTGCTTTTACTCTCACAGAGGCAGGGCTGCTGCTTTCAGCCTGCACTGCAAGCTCTTTGAGGTGCTAAAGAGAGAATTACTTGTTTTAAACCAGGACTCGATGTGAATTGACTGTACAGAAAGCTGGATTGTGATGGGCAGGTAAAAGAAGCGAGAGGCCCCTTGAGCTCTTCGGTGCTGTCAGATATAGTTGCTTTTCCTTGCTTCTCTGGGAGCAAGTAACTACCTGGAGATTCTGGTGGGGTTTTTGTTGTTGTTGTTGTTTTAAATGTGTAAGCAAAGTCTGTTTTCAAACTCCATCTCTTAGTGGAAACACAGACCATGAGACCCAAGTGCACCCTACAGGTTTCAAAATAAGATGCAGGCGGGCAGGAATCCAAAACATGCGCCCCCTCACCTTTTTTTTTTAATTAAGATGGCCCATTTATTTCAAAGCCAATCTTATAATTAATTTCAGGGAAGAGAGAACAGGCTACTTCTTTTTGAGTGTTTGATACTGGCAATACCGGCTCTCATATGCCTGACGGCAAAGTGAGTCGCAAGTTCTGCCACCCCCAAAAAAAGGCCAAAAAAAATAAAAGCAGGGGGAGGGTGCAGCACATTTGTCAAATGCCACGTGCCTGGCTGCTGGGTTGCTTTCTGGGCTGAGGGCAGGTGAAGCTGCTGCTATTGCTGCCGTAGCTAGAGGCACGGACCAGCCTTGTCCACCGAGGTGAGCGCAGCCCAAGCCTGGACCGCTTCTGCTGGTACTAAGATACAGTCAAACAGTGTGTGCACTACTCAGCCTGCTTACCCCGAGACTCTGACATTCTTGCTCTTAGTTGCAACTACAAGCCACATCTCTAGTCAATGATCACCACTATACCTCAGTCACATTACATCAATTCCAGGTTGTTTTTCAGGAGTGAGAAGAGCAGGATGGGGAGAGGATTATGAGTTTCTTGACACGATCATTGGGATTGCTGGGAAATTTGCTTTTCATTCATTTAAAATGATTAGCTAAGTATTCCATCATTCGAGATTCTCATTAACCAAAGGTGATTCAGCAAAGGCAGAAAACAATACATGTAGATAATACCTGCACGGAGCAGGATTATGGACCTCAGTGAGTGTCCCTGGATGGCTAGCAGCTTTTACATGCCTTCTTTTGGGCTCTGGAAATATCTTCCTAAACTACAGGGAGCTGCCTTCAGCAACTCCTTCCATAGGTGTCAGCCTCTGTGATGCTGATTTTGCAGCTGGGAGGCTGTGCAGAGCCAGTCCCAGGACACCACTGGAAACCAGCAGCAATTCTTTCCCTCTGAATGTCGCTTCACAGCCCCCGCTGATGACGCCATTCAGCCGGGTGAATGAGAGGCCTCCTTCGGGTGCCCAGTGTCAACGGATGAAAAAAAAAAACAACAAACCCTCAAACTCAAAATGGAATTTTTTTGTAAGTCCTAGAATAATGCCAATTTCTAATGTTATCTACAGCTTCAGATTTCAGATTACATGCCGGGTTTGTGTTGATTTGCATAGAATACCAGACTGCCATTTAAAAAGTAACATTACTATTACTTTAAAATGCCATGTGGCTCTACTTTTTTTTGGGGAATCGAGATGTTATGAAACATTGGTCAATGGCCTTGAAAGCAGGACCCTGGGTGGAAGTGAAAATATTCACCAAGAGGGGACAAGGAATATGACTGCCAACAAATTTATAAAAGCAGGAAGTTAGTAGATGATCAGTCAGGGAAAATGTTAGTGCAGGGTTACAATTTAAAGATGACAATTACGCTGTGTCATACAGGATGAATCAGGTAACAAGAGTCTATGACCAGCTGCAAAATAGAGGAGCTGCCCTCCCAGCGCATGATCAAATGTTATGGGAGACAAAGACAAAACGAGCAATTGTTGGTCCAAGAGTGATCAAAGCCATAGGCAAGCATTACACTGATCAGTTTTGCCTTTATGCAAACCTGCGGTGTTTGAGGGAAAACAGTTACTAATGTTTTTTCTGCTGTCCGGTTTTGCTGATTCCCGGTGGGAAAGCCCCCCGTGAGTCACAGATGAAGGTGGTTAAGGTCAAAGAAGGAGTAGGAGGCAGGGCTGCCTCTACCTTAATTCTTGTATGGACTCCCACATTACACCCCCCATCAAAGTCACAGCTTAACTAATTTTTAGATCATTAAGCCATATTTTAGAGATGAAATAAGATTAAAATGAAAGATACTGATTTCATTAGGGGTCCTCAGCTATTCCCACTACATCCGGAAAGCTGTCTTTTAAAATTATTGGTTTATAAAGCTGGAAAAAATGACAAGGGTGGAGCTATTTCATCTTTCAAATTCTTTAATGACTATGTACTATGACTGTGACCCTTTATTGGATCAGCAATTTTTTGCTTTGGGGAGATTACAGTACACATAAGAACCCCATGTAGTTTGCTGCTTCTTACCTATAGTGTCATGATGAAGACATGAGATATTAGAAAAAACAACCAAGAAAACCCTAATGCGCAGCAAGTATGCGCATGAATACAAGGACACATCTAGAGTTTGTATGTCAGCCTCTTGCCTTCCTAAGCTGAAAGTCGCTTCCTTCCTAAGCAGTTTGATCAAATAGCTAGTGTCAGTCTAGGACAAGGGCTCACAACTGCATCGTGCTGTTGGTAGTCTACCAAGGTCCCTTCTGGTCATTCCCAGGGTCCAGAAGCACAAGGTACACACATTCAATAGACACGTACTTTTAAGCATTCAGTAGAAATCACAGCCTGTGTGAGCAGTGATGACTGCCATCATATTTAAAGACACAAATCATCTCTAAAAGGCGCTTTACCTTTTTGTTTTTAATACACTATTAAGTGTGGAACTAGAAGAGGAGCGTAAATAGGACAGTAGTGAAACAGTATATAACACAAATGAGAGTTCCTTTCTGGGGAAAGGGCTATGATATTTACCAAAAAGCCAGCTTAATTGGAATTGAAGTCTTGCTCTGTGTGAGTGCACATGTGTGCACACATACACATATGGAAACCTGCAAGACTGACTTTTGAGATACCAAAGAAGTTCCACCTGTATGTGAAGTTAAGAGCTTTTATTTCTGAACATGAGGTAAGACTAAGAGAAAAGTGATGGAGAAGACTCCTCTAGGGTCTTGACATAGATTCAAGGGTCAGTAATTCCTAGTTTTCTAACTGTTGTGTCACTTCCTATTCTTCTGGAATCTGAAACAAATCCCGAACATGCCTCTAAATCATCAGGTGGGTGCTTCAGATGCTCCAGAACAACTCAGAGCCATCGCAAGAAAGCACTGACAGTAGTTCAAATATTGTCCCAGTCTTTCACAAAATTGTTACCCACACATACAAAAACTAGAAACTCTTCTTCTTCCCTTATAGTTTTTTAATGGATTTTACCATAAGAAATTGTATCATCATTCCTAGTATAATTATTGAAAACAAGTGATAACAGGTTGTGGCAAAGCCAGTTTATTAGGTTTCCGGGATTGTGTCTTGCCGCCCCCCCCCCCCCCNNNCCAACTTTACAATTTGGTAAAGTGAAAATACATATACAAAGTATTCAGTACTTTTGACATCAATTCTGTGGGCAGGACATTACCACTGAAAGCCAGGAAGCGTACTGAATCCTGCGTTAACGACCATGTTACCTTTATGGCAGAGCCACTAAAACATGCTTTGTGCTGAAGACAAAATTACATACTTAAAACATTGCTTCCACACAATTTTAATGACATGAGGGCCCTTATTTACAGGTTGTGAATCACTCAAAGCTTTAACAGATTTGCAGATGTTTGATATTAATTTTAACAGTAACACTGTAGCTATATAGTTTCCTTACCTCAACTCCCAACCTGACTGACTGACTTTGGAATTCTTCATTCTGGTTTTTTTTGGTGGGGCAGGGCAGAGAACGTTTGCTGACATATTTATTATACAAATAGTTAAGATGGATCCGCTTGAAAAAAAGGATTAAGGACATGAGTGAAAAACAAATTGTCCAAGAGGACTGTAAACCATATTTATTTGCAATAGTATACACATAAATTTAAGACCAATCCTTTTCTTAAAAAAAATCATTAAGGACACTAGTGTTAAAAAGCTCATTGTTTCTGAAAGGACTGTAAACCAAATTCTAGTTATGTAAGGTTCAGAGTGAATACAAAAGTTCCCTTTTACAAATGTTTCCTAAACAAAATTACTGTCACAGTTGTAGCAGCTTTATACAGGAAAAAAATACTACCTTTTGTTTAGATTCTTTTTAAACATCTTAATCATATTAGACCAAATTGAATGCTCTTTCTAAATCTAGAAAAAAAGCCAATGCATTTTTCCTTTGTCAGTACAACTTGCAATAGAATTACACCTTATTAATTGTAATAGTTTAAATAATGTTAGTTATCTTCTTTCAATAATTTGTTTCTAGTGTGATCACTAGGGTGGCAGCTTCTGAACTGGCCCTTCCATTTAGTTTCCAGTCAGCATCACACACTACACATTGCGAATCAAAAATCTTCATTTTTACTTCAATTCCATTAAAAACTAAGTCACAAAACACTGTTTGACATGGCATATGAATGAAGTCACAGATTGCATTCTATGGCTTACATTTCGCTTAATGTCATTACGTGCAACCTAGCACCATTTTTATTATGAAACTTGACCTTCAGACAGAACTGAAATAACATGGTTGCAATTGTGAGAACACAGAAAAAGATGGTTCTAGAAGAGTAATTTCCCTCATCTGACCCACCACTAACTCACATTAGTAATGCCAAGGAAGCCCCACATACAGCCGTGACATTACACGAGCAGGTTTTAGCTCAAAAATTTGTAACAGATGATGTATTTGGCAGATTTTCTCCGTAATTCAAGATCTAATTTATTTTGTATTCAGAAGTGTTTTAAGGAAGTCCCATACTCCTAACATTTTGTCCTAAGCATTTCCATCCCTAAAATATGTTACCAAGTTGGTTGTAAAAAGCTTTTTCAAGATATTTGGAAAGCATTCATCATCACTAAAATCCTCTGAAACCCCTATCTTTGAAAACCAGTATGCTTTTGCCAACTTCACTCAATCTTTTATTTACTTAAGCATTTTACTTACCCTGGGACACTCAAGTCAAATACAGCATCTTTAGAAGTAAGTCCTCACTGAAGTTTTAGTAAGGTCAGAGAAGTTACAGACAGTTATAGTCCCAAATTTACCCCAAATCCTGTGCTACAGTACTTTCCCTAAGAAGGAATGCATAGTTTAGTTTTGCATGCTAATTATGAAAAATTAATGAAATTTTAAGTATCAAATAATTGTCTAGAGGTAGGGACAAGTTTGTCAATTCTCTTACCGTTGCCATGAAGAAACAGACAAAGCTTACAGTGGAATGACAGGCCAAAAGCTAGCATTTTGCACCTACACTGACAGCCCAAACTTCATCTGACAGTCCTGTTTGGTTTTTTGGTTGGTTTTTTGTTGGGTTTTTTTTTTTTTTTTTAAATAAAAAGATACTTGCTTAGCAATTTACTTGCAGTCACCAAATATTCCTTCATATACCAAAAATCTCCCCACTCACTGACCCCAAAATCAAGCTACCTGGCTGTCAGAAAACACTTTTTTCTCCTGCACTGTTCCAATGCAAGTAGCAACCACAAATGTTGGTAAACTGGCTTACTATTTATAACCTTACCACAAGTGGTGAAAACAATCTCAGGCAGCAACAGCTCAAGTAGAATTGCTTTGTCAAAACTTCACTTGAAAGTTTACTTTCCTGTATATTTACAGTGAAACTTCAGTAATTCAGAAAGTACAATTACAAAGTGCAAGAACATGAGATGGGCACATCTACACCAGAACCCCCCCCACATACACATTAAAGTGCCAAAGAGATTCACTATAATTGCTACCAACACCTGGAACTTTGCCAAGATCGTAATTTTGAAGCATTTGCAAACAAGACAAGGTGATAGCTCATAATAGTATGATTTAACACCAGCAGGTCATGGCAGGTTTTGGTTCAGGCTTTATATGTATTTCATCGCGATCTGGGGGTTGACTAAGCATTAACGGCTTGTGACTTTTAAGCTTGTGAGCCAGTGTCATAAATATGGCCTCCACATGGTCATTGTCATTGGGGTTTTTGGCAGAGGTTTCAAATAATGGCATGCTGTGAGTATCAGCAAACTTCTGGGCCAAGTCCGTAGGTACCTGAATAGCACTCCTCAGGTCACATTTATTTCCAACAAGAATCCGTGGTATATCACTGGCAAGAAGGTGTTGTTTGCATTCCTCTATCCATGACGGCAGACTGTGAAAACTGGCAATGTTTGTCATATCATATACAAACACAACAGCATGTACGTTCCTGTAATAGTGCTGCACCATGCTCTTTCTGAAGCGCTCCTGGCCTGCTGTATCCCATAGCTGGATCTGAAAAGGGAAAGACAATGAGAGAAAAAAAAGTTTTATCACTCATGGTAGAAAACAATACAAATTACCTGTAGCTAGGGAAGTCACACGATCACAGAAATCCACTCTTCTGAATTAATCATACTGAAAAGTTTGTGCTGAAGAAGTGTTGCTTTTACACAATTTCAGAAACTTTTGCTTTCAAAGCTGCTCACAATTGAAGCCAGGAAGAAATGATGCTACAATGTGATCACAAATATTAATTTCTGAAAGTTTATTGGAGCATATATTTTGTAAGATTTTTACAAAAACAAATCCTGAAGTCTTGGCAATAGCACTTTTATTTGAAAAAACAACATATATTTCACAGCACAACTCTCAGCTGACATGATTTTTTTATTGTCAAAAATAACATCATCTTCCCCAAAGTTTTGTTCTTAGCATGAAGTTAACTGCCTATTGTGGTACTACACGAAAGTAGGAAGAAATCAAACCATACATGAATAACACCACCACCAGCAAAAACAGGACAAAGAAATCTTTCTCTGCAGTGTATCTATTGGAATCAACCCCTCCTGTGATGAACCTCTAACTTAAGCTTATTTAATGCCTAAGCTAGGACCATACGGTGGTTTGTAGTAACACGCATAAAAGATTTAAAAAAAAAAAAAAAAAAAAAAAAAAAAAAAAAAAAAAAAAAAAAAAAAGAAAGAAAAAAAAGAAAAAAGCATAATCCTCCTATCTGCCTAACATGCTACTATTGTTTCCAGGTATGTATCATTCTATCCCAAATAGACTGAACACATTTGTTTGAAGCCTAGTCACTGTAACAGACAAAAGAACATTCAGAAGAACTGAAATGCTTTCAAACTTCTCGGGTCCAGATTAAAACAAAACAAAACAAGTCTTGAAGCACAAGAAGATGTAAGCAACAACTAATAAAAATTTTAATAAATGCATCAATCTTCCTGATATAATGGAAGCTTGGAGTCCTCAGATGCCTAGAGTATGCTACAGAATTGTGCGCTTATTGGACAGAGTGATGTTTTAACAGACTTGCTGTCCAGGAGACATGGGACTGCAATATATAACAATCAGGGCCAGTTCACCTACAATGCCAGATTAACTGTACGCTGTAAGAAATGAACTAGTGTGTGGTTCTATCACACACACCTTAGTGATGGTGTTAACGCTGAAAGACAACATTTGACTTCTTGGGTCAAAGCTGAGTCCTAGCTTCCTGTCTGTCCTGTACAGCTGATCTCTGATGGCTGAGGCAGTTTGATTTGTACTTCAGCTTATAATTTTTGAGCAGGAAATGTCAGAAACAAATGTTTCCTCCCTGGGAATGAAAGGAGAGTTTTTCCTTCAGACTCAGAATTCAAGGAATATTAGATGTTCTGTAAACGATGAAGGTAAATGTAAAATTCAATCTGTTCCCATGAAAGGTACAGCTGATATCTTCCCTCGATGAAATTGTTCTCCCATTACCGTAGTTCTGCATTCCTTTGATCCAAATGTTCCAGTAAAACTTACTTAGAAATTGCAAGTGTCTTGAAAGTTGCCTTGTTTACCAGTGCCTTTGATACTAAAAAACCAAGAAACCCAAGTGCCAGGGAAATTTGCTGATGGCAAGAAGCTAAGATGCATCACTGATAGAGAGGAGGGTTACAGTATCACAGAAAATTTTTTTTGAAAGCTCGAACAGTAGAAATAGGGTGAAACTGAATAGAAGTAGATGCAAAGTCTTGATAACAGTGACTAATAATAAAGACTTTTCATATAAGTGCAGCATTCACCAGCTTGGAAATTATTAAAACGAATGATGATCCAGACACACGAGACAATCACAGGACGTTATGAATCACTAGTGTGATAAAGTGAAGGAAAAAAGAGTAAGTGGTGTTTCAGGACGGTGCGACTTTTTCTGCAATATTATGTTCAAGCCTGGTCACCCACCCTCGAGAAAAACTCAGATTGGAGCAGGTGGAAATGGCAGTTACTGGTTTCATCAGGGGAACTGAGAATTTGCAGGAGAACATCAGAACAGCTCGGCTTCTGTAGTCTAGTCCAGTTATCTGCAGCTTCTGATCCACAGACATATAAAGATCCATGTGCTGCTTCTAAAAGGGTCATTAAGATTATTAAGAAAAGCAAGGCAAGTCGCCCTAGCCTATGATCGCAGAAAACGGTAGTCAGCTGCAATCCGTCTCATTTTACAGCAAATATCCACTTTTTGCCAATGGTATTACGCTCTAAACACAATTGACTGCATCTCCATGGTCTGTTGAAGGAGTCTAGACAATCAGATTAAATATAGGCACCTAAGTTTGGGTAAGATTCATTCACCTACCCAGATGAGAGATAATTCTAGTTCTATGCACTTATAAAACATTATAAAGTCAGGAGACTCATCAGAAATTTTCATTAATTGGGAATTTGACAAATTAAAGAAAGAAGCACAGACTGAAGTAATCCTTATGTTCAGACAACATAATGTTAAGGAATCACTACAGATAATATTGGAAAATGCTATATCAAATTAATTTAAAGAGGGAGCTCATTTTCACAGGCAGCTGTGAGCTTGCACTTCTCTCCCCACCTCGTTCACAGAGCAAAAATCAGTCACGCTTCAGTCAGGCACAGATCCGCAAGTGTATTGCCAGCCTTGGGTACAAAAGGGGAAACTAAATTAAAGGTTTACATAGCTTCCAAGTTAAGCTTGAACTACAGTTCCTCCTAAATTTTATTTACATGCACCTTTCAAGCTTGAAGGGTATTATATCAAATTAAAAATGTTAATATTCTTGGCATGGAATCATTTGTACTGAGAGGCAAATTCTTACCCAAGATTGAAAATTTCACACTTTAGAAGTTTCCTTTTTCCTCTTACCAGGTGAACTTGAGGAGACCACTCCACTTCCGCCCCCCCCCAAAATATTTGCTCTACTGAAAAACAACACTGAAAATGTTCACGTTAACAGATGTGCATTGATGAATTAACATTAAGATTACTGTTTCATTGTTAGTTCAGTACCATCCATCTTCAAGTGAGCACATTTTTTATAACAGCCCTTTAAAATGTGTGATTTGAAAATTTGGTTTAACAGCATAATTTAGCTAATAAAACTGTGGACAGAATCACTTTGTCACACTCCCTAGGAAAGACAAATGGTACTTGAATATATTGACTCAGCTATCAACCTCCTACCTTCTGACTCCTTTTTTGTGGATCCAGAAAGGCTGTTTTCTAAACAAGGACTCCCTTAGCATGCATAGTTTATAACACGCTGGTAAAAGCATAACTGGCATTTAATAAAGATAAAATGGTAAACTATGTCTCCTTTTACAAGATGTGAGGAAAAAACGTGAAGAGCTCAAGGGTATAGAACATGATGTTTGGACTTTCTTCTTTGCATCCTTTGCTCTTTTAATGTAGGTCAGTAAAGAGTGACATCATTTTCTTCGATTTTCAATGCTTAGATCAATTGAGGGAGAGGAAAATTTAGACTGCGAAAAATTAATTTGTTGAAAATTTTTTAATTCATCACATCTAGGCATCGGTATTTCACACGAAGCTGTTAGCCTACTGTACAAGCTACAAAGGAATACACTCATCCCTATGTCTTGGAATTCTACACAATTCCTGTAGCGTCGTGTAGGAGACCCCCGGCGAGAAGAACTGTGCTTGTGTTCCTGCCAGTGACACAGCGTTTTTCCAGCTGCGAGGGAAATGCTCAGTACTGTAGCAGCAGAAGAATGACCATCCAGCTGGCTGGGGGAAGGGAGAAGAGAGAAAGAGAAGATACTACTTCACTATCTCCTTCGACACAGGAGGAAAAATTCCTCTGCTCAGCAGGGCACAGCAAGAACAGCAGTAATTCGGTTCATCTGAGCTGCTCTCTTTCCTGGTTCAGCAGGCATTGCTGGACCTCACTGCTACAAGCAAGAAAGGTGAAGATGAGTGAGAGGAGGAGGCAAAAACCAAAAATTGGTGCGTAGTTGATGATGCACTGCATCCTCCTAAAAGCTAGAGTCCTGGCCATAATAATAAAGTTTATTCCTTTTAAAGCTGAAACAGAACTTCCCGGAAAACAACGTGTCTCAAAAGAGCTTCCTTCAGTTCTCTGCCTCCCTCAACCAGAACTGTTATATTCAACAGGTAATATTCTCAAGAACACAGCAAAACCACCTACCACAAAATATATAACAAATTGGCACAATAACCTACGTGAAGCATCTGTGGATTAGGCTATATTCTTCACTTCTCTCCAACAAAGGCTGGGCATAATCCAGAGGTGGTGAAAATGCCAGTCAATAAGATGGTGCTGACAAGAAGATAACCCGCAGGAGGTTCTCTCCTCCATCACGGACAGCAACAGATCAGGGAGTACCAAATCTCAGCTATCAGCCAAAGAAGTGCTATTCAGTGGTTTTATAAAGAGAGAGAGTAACAAAGACTCTTACTCATTTTTCTTTTTTAGTTAAAAAGGACATGAGGTGAAAAAAAACACAAGAGAAGGAAAGCAAATGGACTTATATGCCCTCCGCAATTTTTTTAATCAGCAAGGAAAAACTATAGCTTTCAGCTACATGACTGCAAGCTGTAATTATAAAGCCTGGTGATAATAAACACAAAAGTACAGTTCCAAGACTACTGTTACTCCCTTTTCCTACACATTATTAAACTTTGCTCATAGAAACAAACTGTAATACAGAAGTAGAAGGGGATTCTGTTTAAGACCATGTTACTCCTAATAAACAAACTGCATTTGTAAGCAGCTAGTAGTCTAATCTCCAAATGACTGTTGGGATCACCACTAGCATTTATGTATCTACCGGGCAGACTAGGTATATTTCATTTACTTTTAAAATTTGCTTTACAGTGCAAAGAAGGCAAAAGAGCATTTTTTTCCTCCCATCCAATTTTTCACTAAATTTAGTTTTGTAAGACTGAGCTTTAGCTAAACCTATAATCAGAGCAAAAACCAACGGTCAGATGTGAGCTAGGTATCCAACCTGTCGTTGTCCAGTTCTGTATGTTTGCCTAAACATGCAGCAATCTTAACAGAATCCTAAAAAAAAGAGTTGTACCACATTGCTATCACTGATGCAGCAGTTTGCTCCTGAGCAACGTTCAATTTCTTAACGGGACATTTTTAAAACAAAATGCTCGTAACAGCGGCATCTGCATAGCTTTGTGGACTTGAAGGTTAAGCCAATTAAGTGTGACCCTTGATAAGCACAGAAGCAGAATTTATGGGAGGCAACAACCTGCTGATACCAGGCACAGCCAACATGAAAATATCGGTAAGTAAGAGATCTACCTAGAAATCCATTTTTAAGGAGAAATTATTAACACCTGCCCAAAGGTTTGGCCTGCGGTAGGAATTTTTCATCATCATAGAAACCTACACAGTAATTACATTTCCAACAGGGGCAAGGCAAAGTAGTTTTAAACAAAGTTGCAGAGCAGACACAGCCGAGGCTATGGCATTGAACTTCTGGGGTATGGAAGCGTGACACGAGAGGCTGCGAACCCTGCCGCGCAGCACCACACCGGCGAGCGTCACGGCGGCAGGGAAGGCTGGGATGTCCGGTCCTCACGCCAACGGTGCACAGCCCTGCCAGCTGCCCGGCCCTCCGGAGGTGCAGGCGCTGGCAGAGCCTCACCGGCCCCAGCCTGTCATCCGTCAGCACCCGCATCTTCCTCTCCTCCCGCTTTCTCCGGTGCCCCAGCTGCCGCCTACAGCGATGCTGGAGCCCTGTACCGGGCGGGGGCTGCTCCCTCCTGC
>WAAD01001024.1:341649-355816 GCA_013389945.1 Fregata magnificens
CGGTAACTCGGGCACCGACGGGGCTGGGGGGGGGAAGCGGGGTCCGCACACCCAGCCCGGAGCCCGCGGGGGAAGCGGGAGCGGCCTGCCTGCCCTTCCCTCCGGTGCCGGAGGAGCGCCCCCGCCGCGGGGGGGCTGTAGGAGTAAAGCGTTTACCTTGATGACGAATAAGGCCTAGCTGGAGTGCCCGAAATAAGAAGAGGAAGGCTGAGGTCACGAGGGATCAGTTTTTAATCGCGGGGAAAATTCCCTGTGGTAATTCTGTCAGCTTGTGGGGTGCGGCACGATGCAGGCAGCCCAGGCCTCTCGCTCGGGCACCGCTGAACTTCACAGTTCCCCAGGCCTGGGGTTGCCGTGGGGCAGCCTGCCTCTGTTGGTCGGCAGGCCGCCTGTTGAGGCTGCGTGTGTGCGGTGCGGATCTTGGCCAGCCCCTCTGCCCTTGCTGCGCTCCAACCTGACCGTTCTCCTGTCATTTACAGTAATGAGACGGCAGCAAGTTCACCCCTGACAGAGAGACACTTGGACCAAAAGTGATTGACATATCTCACAATAAGAAGGGAAGTACGGCATTGCCTTAAGAATCTTAATAAACTCACCAAGGGCATCAACCTAGGAGAGAGGTAGGATGTAGACATCAAGTTTAAGCAATGTCCACCAGCAAAAATTTTTTTAAAGGGTTTCACCCCTACGCTGAAAAGCAAATGGAGATTGCAGTAATTGAGAGAACTGTTACCCTAATGGTGGCTCTCTGGCCTGCAAACTGACAGCTGAGCCAGGATTCCCAAGGTTTGGATCAGATACCTAATAATAGCCATTGGGAGTCCTTCTTTTTACCCTGTTACGCATGCTTCTGACCCCTCAGGGCTTCTGCCTGCACAAATAAGAAAAGGTCCTTGGATCATTGCTCCCTATAGAGCAACTGTCATGCGGTTGAAGGATAGTGCTTTGAGCAGCCTGTCATTGCTCATATATAAAAACAATAGGCTAGAGTAAAAACAAAATAAATGCCCTGAGTTCAGAGCAACTTTATTTACAGTGCTCATCTCAGTGTAATGTAAAAAAAAAAAAAAGAGACACTGTTGAAACCTTGTGCACTGAGAAAGGAGCCGCTTAGTACAGTCACCTTCAGCACTCCAGGGAGTATTTAGATCTTAGTTCTTGTTATTGCCCTTTCCCCCTCCCTTGGGCCAACCTAATGGAAGATTGTAGAGAAGTGCCTCCACCTTGTAGTCCTCTTCTGAGACAAGATGCCTTCATTTATGCTGTCAAATAATTTATTCTGCCAAAGAAGAGTAATTTTGTTCCGATGTGAAAGTGAGATTAAAGGAAGGCGAGGAGGTTGTGCCACCCTTGAGTTCTTACTGTCCCTTCTACAGAATTGCTCCTTTTTGCAGCCAGAATGTAAAATGTGTTGGGCTGAGCAGAGGGAGCACAAGCAAGCATATCTCTATAGCCTAATGGTTAAAGAAGTAGAGAAATCCTAATTCTAGTGGGGGATGCTCTGGTTTGGGCTCTGGTGAGCATGCTAAAAGGAGAGCTTAAACAGCTGTTCGGCAGGGTCTGCCACCAGCTCATTTAACTGAGTTTGATCTGGGTTATGCCAAGAGGGCCAAAGTGGGTTATAATTAGATATGAGCGCTTCAACAGCTCTGAACATCTCTTATTTCAACAACTAAGACTCTTTAAACGGCAGAATCGATACGCCATCTAGTGG
The DNA here is from genome assembly GCA_013389945.1 of Fregata magnificens. Taxonomy (NCBI): domain Eukaryota; kingdom Metazoa; phylum Chordata; class Aves; order Suliformes; family Fregatidae; genus Fregata; species Fregata magnificens. The sequence continues at coordinate 343,364 of WAAD01001024.1, forward strand.
CCGAAGGCATTCTTAGGCATTAGATTTTTAAACTCTGCTAATTTTACACTGACACCCCCAACACCTCGCCCGTGAATTTGCCTCTCAATACTGTCAACATCCACCCTAGTTTCTGTTTTGTTAGCCGTAAGACAGGCAGAACCACCTTCACGGGGATGCTCTGGAACACAGCTGGCCCCTGAAAGAATGGACTTGAAGTAAATACATTTTGAGAGTCACCGTCTGCTAATGCTTCCCATTGGAGAGTGACTATCCTAGGGGAGTCCGGCTTCTGAAACCCCTTCACTGGTGTGGGCTGGGCAGAATTTAAATATTGTCCCAGATGTGGACAGTATGTAAAGATTTTGCTCAGGGTTTCTGGGTACAGAAAGTAAAGTAGTCCTTACTTAAAGGAATGCACAGTTCTTCCAGGGGTCAAAATAAAATCCTGAGTGCATTTAACGAAGCTCCTCATTGACTTCAGGGTTCTTGGTGGTACTCAGTATTTGCCTGCTTTTGTTGCAGTGCCTTGCTTTAGCTTGAGCTAGTAAAAGCGTATGTTTGAGTTTTAACTGTCCTTTTTGAACTTCCCTATTACTCCAGTCATGAGACTTCCTGATCAGCCTTAACAAATCAGTAAGAAATCAGTGATCTGACACAAGGTGGCTTCACCCATCCCACCCATTTCACCTTTCTCCAGTAAAGCTGTCCCTCCAGAGCAGGAGTTTCGGGGGAAGGTGGCTTCCTGTTGAGAGGACAGCAGTCACTGCCTCTGTTCAGCACGCAGCGGCCAGATGCCACTGCCCTTCCGGATTGTGGTGAGATGGAGATGGAAAGGTCCATTGATTTACATGGGCAGACGTGTGCAAACTTCATCGTTTCAGCCAGAATTCCTAAGCTGTGTAGAGATTGCTTAAATCTCTGAATTTTGTACATGACAAAATTCCGGTTTGTCAAAATTGAATTTTTTCATGGGAATGTACTTTCAGTGACTAAAATTTTCCCAGGAGAGTGTTCTGTGATTCAAAATGGCATGTCCGGTCAGACCCAGAGCAGGAAAGTAGGAATAGGCAATGGCTAAAATGCGTCAGATCCGGAAAATCTGATTTCAGTTTTCAGTCCCATCACAGGGACTTGACCCAGGGTCTCACATACTGGGTAAATGCCCCAAGCAGGGCGGCTGGAGGTTAGCGCGGACCTCCCTCTGTCTCCTCACAGAACTGCTCTGTTCTGCACACTCTGCCAGATGGACTAGAAATCCCAAGATCCCGTTCTGCAGAACAGCAGGCGGAACACGCACCGTTTTCAAACCCAGTTGAGGCTGAGAGATGCCTGTCCCACAGTGATCAACAATTAATTGGTAGCCACACATTTCAGCTGAAGGATAACAGAAACTTCATGTATGCTGGGTATACTACGCATCTGTTAATGGTAAGGGTCAAAACTTTCCGTTCTCCATCCCAAGGGCCTTCAGTACACGTCATTTAGTCCATCTGGCTGTAGCTCTACAGGAGGACAAGCTGTGTTTCTATCAGGTAGGGCCTGAGCGGTGTAAAACTAGATTACATACAAAGTGTAAACAACTGCTTTAAGTTTGTGGCCTGCTGGCTTATGGGTATGTAAACCCATGCAAAACTGATGCAGTGATGTTTTGGTATCACAATTATAACTGTTCCAGCTTGGCTGGAGCAAAAATCCAGCTAGTCTGCTCTCCTGTCTGCTGCGGGAAGAGGAAGCCTAAGGGACGACTACAGGAACCAGGGGAGAAGAGAGCCTGTTTTTACACCCTCATGACTCCTGCTGGCCCGTGATGAGGGATTTCACAAACAGAAATTGCATCAAAACTGTTCCATTGAAAGTCTGCCTTTGTATGAGAGCAAATATTCCTGATACACTTCACCTGTAAATTACACATTATCTTAAAACTTATTCTAAAGTTGATCTTCTGATTTAAAGTGCTCTACCAACAGCTGTAAAGTAGAAAATCTATTTGTTTTTAAAGCACCTTTTGAACTTAAAGTATATCACAACATTATAGAGTTCTCTTTTGGAATGATTATTATTTTGCAGTGCCTACATAAGAGCAGCTTACAAATACACTTAGTAGCTTGAAGGATTTTTAGATCAATCCATGCAGGTCTTACATAGAAATTCTCACTATGGTTAAGTCAGAAGTACACTGAACTAGGTCACTCTTGCTTTTTAAGTGTAAAAACAACAACAAAAAAATTAACTCATACGACATTGAACTCCAGAGAGGAGTGAAAAGTCAATAAACAGTGAAAGTTATCGGTACTTGGTAAAATTTCTTTCCAGCTTTCTTTGTAGGGGACATTCACACTAGTATGTGAATGGGATTCATGCATCTTCTGCAATAGCTTCTTCTCACTGTGAAATGTGCTTATCTTAGAGCAACAAGTGCACAGGAGTTATTCTGAAGTAAAAAAAAAATCATCAGTAAAGCCCCATCTTTTAATTCTACAGCAAGGTAAATAACTGGTGCCTCAGCAACTCTGATCCACAGTAACTGAGGGATTCCGTTTTCACCGTGTTTTTCTGCCTCAGGATATTTTGTGCCACTTGGTTGCCCTGAGGTGAAGTATACAGCCCTTTTGCAGGAGAGAAAGCCAGCCCTGAATGAAATGTGCTAGGTTACAATGTTTTCCAAATGCGAGCCAGAACAGCACTTTCCAAAATGTTGAGAGATGTTTTCAATGCTACAGGAAAAAGGTCAGTTACCATCTTCCCAATCGCTCTTCCATTTCCCCCTCACTAGGGACATGGCAAGGCAGATGCAGCCGCCTGGTTAGCACTGCAGCGGGTGGAACTGCAGTCCTGGAAATCCCCATGGACCAAAGTGCTCCTCACTCTGGCAAAGACAGGGGTGTGGCTAAAGAAAGTTGGAGGTCCAGTATTTCTTTGCAAATTCTCTATAAAGAGAAAGAAGATCATAGAATTCCTTGGAGGTCCTCAGCCATGAAAGAGTAGGCTACAAGGCTGGATCTTAATTAATTAGTGACGGGTTAAAAAATGATGCCTAATGCAGTAATTCCCATGCAGGGAGATCTCAGGACAATCTTGGCTTAAGTCACTTTTATATGAGCTATTTCAGTGTAGTACTGGAAATTTCATCACTTCTGATGTATACGTAGGGATAAAGATGTTGATTAGATCATTACATTTCATCCAGCAGAGACTATTTCTGGATGTTCCTTTCTAATATATTTGGCGACCAGCAAATATAATTGAATTTATTTATAGTAACAGAATAAATTAAAAATGCTTCTTGCTATATAAGCGTTTGAAAAAGCTTTTGTTTTTCTTCTTTTGCGAGGACAAGTACTTTTAATATGCTATTTGTATGTGTTCAGTGAATGAATGTACAAGAGCCTAAGTTGATAGTTATTTTTATTTAGCAGATGTAGAATTTTCTAAGGAAGGGGATTCTGAAAATAGTTGCAAGTCTCTGGACTTGCTCAGCATTTCAAGAATAGTTATTTCTGTCTTCCCTTGAAGATGTATTTTAACTTGTCAGTCCCATGAAAATGCAGACTGTTCAATATCTAAAAATTACGTCTACTGGGTTTTAAGTTAAGGAACAAATTAGGAAAAAAGTGTAAGTCTAAGACCGTCTCACATTGCTTGTTATTTTCTGAAGGGATCAGAAAGTTTCCAGGTGTGTCCTTTTGATCCTTGGTAGTTTAATGACAGGCAGTTTAAAAATGCTTTTAATGTTTCTGTAGAGATACTGTACCTCTGACTTCTGAATTCTTCTGGGGGCTTTGTCCTTTTGTGCGAGGCCTCACGTCCTCCATTTTTGCAGCGAAAAGTCCTGTGGTTTGGCAAGGAAAAGTTCTGCTGTTGCAAGACCTGACTCTGCAACACTAAGAAGAGTTTGACCTCCCATTAACATGTTCCTTTATGATAAAATACAGATGGCAGAAGTGTTGCAGCAACAAAGGACAGCTTTTTAGGAGACAGGATATAAGGACCTTGTATGTCAGGCTCTTGAAGCAGACTGAAAAAGCGAGCATTAACATACCCTGTGGAAATCACAAAGCCAAACGTCTTGCCTATATTTGCATTGAAATAAAGTTTTGACGCAGCTGCTTTTACTGCCAGTTACTGGAATGTGACTTTCTCATTCACTTCTGTGCCCTTGTCAAAACTATAAAACTAAAAGCTTTAAGGAAATTAAAAGAAAGAGAAGTTTTTCCATATCTGGCTTGTGCTTGGATTTTATTCTCACTGCCTGCCTGATGAGAATTGGGGCTTTCCTGTTCAGATCAGCATATGTTTTAGGTAGTCTGGATGATGATAATAGGCCTCATACACTGGATGTAACATCATAGCCTTTGTCTGACAGAACCCTTACATCCCTTGCCGTGAGAATCCCCTGCCAAACATGGGCAGAGAAAAACTGGACCCTTAGTGCTAAAGGAGCATCTGCAGCTTTATAAGTCATAGTTTAATAGGAGCACCTACTTGACATCCCTACTCACAGGAGCTGGAATGGTTGCGGGATTGCATCTTCAGTGCTTGAAACACTGCTTGGCCATTTTGGTCTCTACAGAAACGTAACGTCGTGCAGCTCTTGGATGACAGTGACTGAAATAATGAGCCATTTGGCCTATCTAGGTAGCTGAGGTGATAACTGAATCACTTCCACGTCAAGAGCTTATCACTGAAGCATGGGCTCTCCGCACATCCCAAACCTGTACCAACGTTGCCCACGCATCCCTGCTCCGGTGCTGGGCATGCCCTCTGCCTCATTGGGCTGACTCACCCAAGGGGGATCTGAAAACCTAATGGGGAGCATCTTGACAGCAGGGGTGCAGGCAGCACCAGTGGACAGCAAAGCTATTCTGCAGCGTTTTAATCTGCCAAGTGTGTGTGAAATGAAAAGCCATGTCCCTGCTTTCTCTCTCCCAGCAATTGTACGTGCCGTGCTCAAGGGCTTTCTGCACGTCCCAAAGCAGCACTGCAGAAAAGTTCATCAAATGTCACAAAGCTTCTATATTTACTTGTCTGCACCATGGCATCTGATAAATCATTCCCCGGGCAGCAAACAAATCCAGTTGTACTGCGCTTTGCCAATGATTTGCCTGTGTGTGTAAGCTCCAGACTGAAGTCCTTGAGCCCCAAGACTTTGTTTGGTGTGAGGATATATTGTGCATTTTATTTTCTGGTAACAGGTTTTTCTTCAAATAGCATGATATCAGAGTGTGCTTTCGTTACTTATTTCTGCAAGAATAAGCTTTCCTCCTTCTTTTCCCAGGCTCTCATTTGTTATCAAGGGCATAGTCCTGCTCCTGTTTTAATTAAATCATTGAATAAAAAATCCCACCTATGAACAAAACTGGGAACTGTCCTCACTTCAGCCCCTTTTAGTAAAATCCCACTTACATCAGCAACATCGGTTTTGTTTTCAGCAAGAATAAGATTGGGGGTTCCAATAAAAATAAAAAAAGCATTACCTTTATAAATAGCAAACCCTTCCTCTGTTCTCCTACTGCCCCCCAAAACCCCAAAACATTGCAACTAGCATCCGTCGTTGGTTTCCACGCAGAGGCTGGAAAGACCCAACGGGCTGTGATGACTAACCTGGTTCTTTACTAGTACTGTGGTTCCACAGCTGCGCTGAAACACTGCTCCAAGGACGTCTCCTCTGAAAGAACATCAATCTTCAAAGCGTCAGGCACACAAATCTGCTTTTTAAGAGGGCTACTACATATGAAAGGAGATTAGAAAGCAAATACTATAATGTATTTGTGCTATTGAAAATACTGTGATCTCACCAGGAAGAATAATTTATAACATATATAGAAAAAGCAAAAAACCCACCCAAACGAGTCGGAGCTCATGCATCTGATAATGTTGTTAACATAGGTATGAGGCAAAAAGCTGTATATTTCCCAGTGGTTTGCTAAGATGTCCCTCCTGCTATCAGGTTTTTAAGTTTCTTACTGTATTCAGAGTTTTCTCTGAATTCCTACTCATATTTATTCCAGTGGCATCAGTCTTTCTTCTGCCCTTTAACATTCAGCAACAGCCCATGCCTCCAGACGTAGGACAGACAGCCCTGCGCTCAGATCACTTGGCTTCCTCAGTTTTAACCTAGCTGCAGCACAAGGCTTTTCCTCCATTCCCTTCTCTTTCAGGGTTTTATGTAAAGGTAAATTTAGGTCACTGTACGTTATTCACGTAGTATGCGTGCATTTCGTGTACCTGTCAATAACTTATAAAAGGCAGAATGGCTTCACTCTCAGTTGTCCTTTTCAAAGCAACCAAGCCAGAAGGTTTGGTACGCTCTCAAGTTGTTAATTCATATTTTTGTCTGAAAACCAGTGTCTCGCATCCTTTTGTGCTCTCTGCTGGTGGAGATCTTCCCTTACCCACACATACTGCCTTGTGCAGCGATTCCAGCTCACCTCCATCAAGGGCATCACCCCCTGGGAGGCAGATCTCCAGCAACCCAAGCGGCAGAGGAAGCTGGAGGGATGAGTCAGCTGTGCAGTAGTCCCTGTTGCCTAAACCCTTCTCCAGTCTGCGCGGTGTTCCCGGCTCCCTCTCCCTCCATGGCTTTGGTTGCAGCGGAAAACACAGAATAAAACTATGAGAAAAGACAGTAGTAATCAGAGAGCTGAACAAGACTTGCTCTCCCCCATCTCCCCGTGATTCACCCTAGCCTAACCAGCTGGTGTGGGCTTTTGAAACACGGTCACGCGTTGGGGCTGGCAAAAAAGCCAGGAGGATACACAGTGGGTTTAGCCAGTCTGAAAGTGCTTTGGGATCACCTAGTCAGGGGGAAAAAGCTAAGCAAAGCCAGACTGCATGAAAAAGGGAATTTGTTTGCCCGAGAGTGACAGGAGCTAAAAATGGTGTTTTTTCTATCCCCATTTCCTTTCTGTATTTTAGTTTGGAGTGTCAGGGAATTCGGGAAAGAGGCGATAGGATAGGGGTCTGGCCTACTGCATTTGAACTGTTGCATGGGAAGGATTTCAGATAGGCGAGGTGGCTCAGAGGACAGCCTGTGATGCTGCTGTACATAACATACGGCAGTATAAAGCAGTCTCAGCCCAGTTTTGCCAAAGAACATCAAAATCTAATTGAAGGGGGTAACCATCCTCCACCATCAGGGTCCTGCAATATTAAACAGAAGGTAAAGAACAGGTGGGGGAAAGATGCTCATCCAGGGACAAAATAGGAATGCAAAAGCACAAACAAGTTTACTCTGCAACAAAGCAAAGATTGTTTTCCCAGCTCAAACAAAAAAATATTTTCCAGTTACATTTCATTAAGATATTTATTGATTTTGCAGGTGAAGTGAGATGCAGAATTATGAACATTTGGGGATTCCTATGAGAAAAAAAAAATGCTTGAAATGCATGACAGCCAGAAGCCAACATTTTCCTAAAACTTTATAAAAATGCTTCTAGATGAAAAAGACAACTGCAAGAAAAAATTAGCAGATAATTAATAAAAGCAGTTTAATATGTTATGAGGAGTGTCTGGTTTTAAGTTTTATATTTTTGTGATAAAATCGTACAAAGTATATCCAGTGAAACAGAGCTGTTCCTGCTCTTAGGGGCTGATAGGACACCTCTGCAGGGCTCTTAGAACAATGGAGCAATGGCTCTTGGTTTTGAGAAGTTCAGGAGAAAATGCCAAACACTGCAAGGTCTTGAAAAAGCCCTCACAAACCCACGACTTGTGCTTACTTGCCATGGAAGTGCCAGTCTTACTGCACAAACCACCCAACAGCCCCATCTCTACTCACCCTTTATTACCCTAAATAAAGGGCATTTATGCATCCTTTGGGTTAGCTGCATGAAGGCAAGATGTGAATAAAGTAGCAGCCGAGTCCAGTTTTGGGGTGCCGCTGACTGCTTCATCTACAGCACAGCTAAGTCATAGACCAAGCGGGATTCCTCCTTCTCCTGCTTCACAGTTTAGGCGTTGTAAGTCATGCAATCCAAATGAGAACATTATGTTTGCACATATTATTTAAAAAAAAAAAAAAAAAGAAAGAGAGCAGAATCCTGACATCAGTTGTTTTTTCTTTGTTTTTAGAACAGTAGTTATTCACCTCCAGTAGCGCCTGGTGAAGTTTGATAGCTGCAGGAAGGGGACTCGCTGGGCAATTAGCATGCATCCTTTCAGTGTTTTGAGGGACGGAGTGACCGCAGAGAGGTGTTGTCTTTCTGCTGCTGCACGTGGGACCTTCAGAACAGTTTCCAGAAGCATAAGGACAAGGTAGGAAGATCCTTCATACCTGATGGAACAGAGGGGTACTGATGAAAAGTCAGTCCTGACAGATTTATGCAGATAACGTATGAACTGCCGGACTACCTTGGCTCCTCAAAAATCTTCTGTGCTTTAAGTCCTCTTGTAGACAATCATGAGGTGCTGTTCCCAGAAATGGAAGGGTGAAGTTTGAAAGTATTGAAAGTTCAAGGCAGGCAGTTACCCAGTGTGAATGCCCCTCCCCTCTCAGAAAAGAAAAATGAAATTACTGAGGACATTGATAAGGAAGGGATGCTATTTTTTAGGGGATGCTATTTTTTAGTAGGGTACGATCTGTGCAAAACAACCCTTACTGCACCAAGCTCCCCTTTCACATCCAAAGGGGTGAATATGAGGATATTGCTGTAATCACTTCAGTATCTCCCCCCCCCGCCCCGGGCATTTATAACAAAATACAGAACCTGCAAGTTGCTGGAGCCCTTTGTGCTCACTGTAGACAGTGTTAATCAGAACTGTTATTCATTACACACAGTAGTTAACAAATTTTTTCCCAGGTAATCTTAACTGTCAATTTCACAACCCACTATAGGTTATTATAATGTTATGTCAGCTGCTAGCTAGTTACTTTTGCTCCAATTTGTCAGCATTACCACATTATTTTGTCTGCTGACAGATTAAAACCACAAGACATCTGGGGATGCTGGGTCAGGAAAGCTTTGTGGGCTTATGGGTGGGGAAGAGGAGAGATTTATTATTTTGACCCCCTGCCCCAACCAAATCTGAGGAAAATAGCAAATGCTTCTTCATTCAGCTTGCCTCTCAAACCCCTTTTGTTCACTCCTTCAGTAAGAGCATTTCCCATACCCCCATATTGGCTCTTCATAGCCTGAAAGGGCGAAGGATCTTTTTATGTGTACTTACAATTAGCTTGTAGGGTAGGGAAGACAGCTCCCTGCCAAGGTGGTTCTTTTCCAGCCCGACTCTGAAGGGAGCCACAGCCTTTCCCTACTGATCTTTCTCCCTTTTGCGAGACCCACACCCCAGTGCTGACGGGTTCAGCATGGAAGGAGACAATAGGGAATTAAGGGAACTAGTCAAGGGATCGTTTCTTACAAAGCTAGTAGGCATCTAAGGAGGACGCTGAACCCTACAAGGAAACACTAGTACTCATTTACAAACAGAACTCAGCATTTTTATTCATTGATTGACTTCCTGCCAGTTTTGATATTCGCTACCACCAGAGAAGAGCGTAAAAACACAGTACAACATTGTTAACCAGTTAGGAAGGCTGGAAGGGAAAAGCAAATCCCAGTACAATTGCAAGTAACTTGGTGGAGTTTGTAATTAAGATTTTTTTGAACGGATCAGCAATGAAGCAATAAATATGCTGCTGCACTGAACCAACAACAGGACTTTCACTAAGTTTGTGGTTTATTGCATTACAGTTTAAAACTAAACGTTATCCATCATCATACATTTGTTCACCAACCAGGTAAATGACACTTTTCCATATGTTATATGCTAAATGGCTAAAATTATGCAGTAGCTGAACTAGACTAGGACTAGTAGAGGTAGATATTGAATGGGCAGTGCCAGGCAGAAATATTTTGTAAAAGTACTTTTTGTCTTTTGTTATGAACAGTTAGCAGATGTAACATTTTCAATTAAAACAACAAACATCTTAGGAAAGCTATTCTAAGATGCTTTGGATTTTCTAGTAATATTTCTCTTGCAATATTCTTACAACCCCTTTGATACGGTCCCTTGTAAACTGGACAATCTTTGTCCTCTGATTTTTCTGCCACGATTTACTTGAAGACCAACATACAAGGCTAGAATCTTTGTCAACATACTACTATTCGCTTGTACCACTCTAAAAGTAATACACATTTGCAGCTTCCTTGGCATGGGAAGACTGCATTTATAGTATTTACATCTTCAGTAATCTTTCTAGTAATAAAAAAGCTATTTTATACTTAATCTAAAATGGAATTTCTATTATGCCACCTCCTCACTTCAGCCTCCTTTTGCCGAGCTGCTCTATCAGTTGCTCCTTACCATTCTCACTGCTGGCTGTATGCTCTTGGGAAGAAGAGTCTCTGCCTGAAACAGGCATTAAAACTGGTGTTTGTAGACTGCAGCTTTAATTTCCAGGAAATCTAATCTTGACAACATGACCATGAGTTTTGTAAAAGTGTACGCCCTTTGCTCCTTACCACACCCAAGAACAGTTCACAACTGGAACGTTCCTGGAAGGAAGAGTCTTTCCCCAAGCTCAGCAACCATTTTCCTCCATGTGGAACTTTAACTTTCATTAATGAGCTTATAGACTGTTCAATTCCTTACTGATATGACTGTCTGATTATACTACATTTGCATCATTTTCCTCCACAGAATGCCAAAGCAGTATGTTATCAGACAAGCGTAACTCTTACTTCCATAGTTTGAGCTATTTTACATTACCACTTGGGTACAAACTGCATTTTTAGAGCCAACTTTCTTAGGGGGAAAGACAGGGGAAAGATTTCAAAGCTAGCTAGCTACCCAGTACAGAACACTTACAAAAACATTTAAAGCAATCGTGAAAAGGGAAAAATAAAATAATTTTAATTCAGGTATATTGAGCTGGATTATCGTATCAAGTGGTTTTGTTAGCGTAAGTGGCACACGTTCAAAGCACAACTGTGGCATATGGGATGCTAGCACTGCAGGAACGATGGCACTGTTGCTCAAACTCTCAAAGGCATCATGCTAGACAAAGACCTTAAGTTTTCTTATTTGAACTTGCTCACGTGATACTGAAATTGTAGTTGCACCTCTGGTTTTCCAGGCCTGATTTCACCCTACTCTCATCGGTGTTTTCTTTCTATGAAGACACTGACAACTCAATCTGGCTGAAGAGTAAGGTGCTACACCAACTTCCAGGATCTACTGTACAGCTGGAGCACCTCCAGACCTGGAAAAACAAACCAAAGCAAACACTAAAGGAAGATTTAGTAGGCTAATTATACACACCTCACCTAGCCCTAGAGAGCTTCCTGGGAAACTTGGAATTTTCTCCCTACGCTAGGAGAAAAATTGAGCAACAAACTTCCTTCTGTATTCTGGCTGACACACCACACATCAGGACGTGACTCCTCCCCTATGAACATGGAAGTATTAAGACCTCTACTGAAAAAACCCCATTAACTGTAGAAGAATACAGAGGCTTTTAAGGCATTTAAGATGCAAAGAAATAAAATGAGTTACTGAACAGATAATTTTGAGACTATTTTACCTGTTTGTTCACACATACCACATGTCAGGATGCTCTGGTCTCCAAATGGAAAAAGCGAGTACCTCACCTTTCATCTTGGGGCAAACAACCACTTCCAGTTACTTACAATTTAAGTCCACTTCTGACTCTGGCATTGCTTCACGCAATGTGCATTTGTACCATCTACAGTCTCTATCTAGGGAAAATTTGTTGTTTGAACTTTTTTGTTCCCCAGGAAAGATATCCATGGCATATGTCATCACCAGTGGCTCCACTGATGGTGAAAACATCTTTCTCCAGTGAAAATCACGAAGAATCAAACCAAATCATGCCATTAGTAAGCCAATGTTCTAGGTCACTCTGACCACGACTGCAATCCCTGCTCGCCTGCTTTGGCAGCCAAGCACCAACGATTACCATTTTGGATCTCAGCATGCAAAGGAAAGTTTTCACTGCAGCATGGCATTCTGTGCTACTACTTTGCAAGACTCATTGCATTGGATTGTAACTTAATTTCCAGCTGTTAATACTCTTCCTCAGAAGTCAGCGTTGCATCTAACAGGAGAGATGCGAAGATGAAGGATTAGCAATTCCTTTGCCAATTAAAGAACATTCTTCTTCAGGTAAACTCTTGACTTGGTTTCATTTCCTGGAACTGCAGTCTTCTGAAAGGGGATGAGGAACCTCTTTAATCCAAAAGCATCATCTCTGAAGCACTATGGATGCCTTTCAGCAAGGTTATGAAGACGTGTCTTTGGGGAAATCACAACAGATGTGTAGACAGAGGCTTCTGGAAGGCCCACAGAAATATCCTTTCCCACTTGCATAATGAAAGAGAACAAGTAACTTCTTGCTCCTAGTTCATCTATTTCAACACAAAACAGGCAGTGAAAAAGTAAAGGAAATAATCCCATTTATAGACAGCCCCCAAAAACCAGAATTTTGGGGGGGGGGAGAGGGGTGCGCGGGGG